>ML789187.1:0-22536 GCA_009831015.1 Picea engelmannii
TAACTCCTTAATTTGAAAAATATCTTTCCTTTCAATTATATTCGGCTCTGGAATTAATAATTGATTTTCCAAATCAATATTAATGAAATTTTCATTATAGTCCAAGTTGATAATGATGTTAACCTCTCTTCCTTGAATATTCTCCTTTAATGTGAAAAACTCATAAGATGGAATTTGATAACCTTCATAAGAAAATCTTCATTTTCCCTTATTATACTTGAAATAAATGATATAATCTTCTCTTTGTAATCAAATATAAAATACATTTAATACCTTTTTAAAATTTTTTACTTCCACTTTATAATACTCTTTTATACTTTTTCCTAACTATCACTCGAATATGAATATATATATATATATTCTTTTATTTTTTTTAAACTTTCTTAATAAAAACCTTTTCTTTTTAACTTAATGTCATAAGTTTTTTTCAAGGTATATATACCATATAATTATATAGTTACTTCTTTTGATTTAAATAAAAACCCCTTTCTTTTTAACTTATGTCATAACCTTTTTCAAGGTATAAATGATATTTATTGCTTTTGTAAGACGACTTTGATTGTTTAATTAATCAATTATTTGACTTTGGAGTGACACGACTTTTTTATTTGGCTTGTGACCTTTGAACTACAGACACGTGAATTGAGAATCGATAACTATACACATTAAGTTGTACATCACAAAACAACATTAATTAATTTATTAACCTGTGGAGGTGATGTGGGCGGAGCTCATTGGTGCTTGGACCTCGCTAGTTTTGGCTAGTTGCCACACTGATGATTTGCTGCTCCTCGGTGACTCCAAGATCACTATTGATTGGCTGAACGGATTGGCAGACTTCCGAGTGGCAGCCCTTAATTGTTGGAAGGAATGGGCCAAAGATGCTACTCTTTTCTTCAGAAAACTTACCTTCCAGCACATTTTCCGAGAAGCAAACAAAGAGGCTGACTCACTCTCGAAAAAAGCTTTGCTCCTTCCCCCGAGTCAAATTTACTTTTCATTTTGGGAGGACGGCCAGGAAGGCACTTCATATAAGATAAATCTTTGATTTGATTCCTTATTAGCATAAATCAGATCTTTGACTAATTTGCCGTATTTGTTGGGCCATCGATGGTTTTGATCCAAGTAATTGTGGAATTGGCTTGATCCGCTGATGTATTTGAAATCCGACATGTAAACTTTTATATCCTTTTGAATATAAAGAGCATTTTTTTCTCGTGGAAAAAAAATGTCGACTGCCAGATTTTATTGTACAGACTTGATTTTATTTTGCAACAATCATGGTGGACGGACTCACAACGGTATTGGTTGTGTCAAATGTTTTTAATTAAGTGTACAGACACTCGTGTGGATGTTGTAGATGGTTGCACGACATATTCTTTTGTGAAATTTTTTGCTGGAAAATGGTGGTTGGTAATTCAGTGATGACCTTTGTGAAACTTTGAAATCTAGCCGTTACTATAGATTTGTGTCTCTATATTCCTCCATTATCACGTTTATGAGTTTAGTAACATAATGATTTTTTTATTTTATTTTTAATTTGACTTTTCTTGATATTAGTTTCTATATTTCTTCAATAGAATTTCTGGACTTCAAAAATTTGCAGCGGAATCATTATTTTTTCAATGGAATTCAATTTTCAAATGGTCAAAGGTTGGTTGGTTAATGATTCAGAAAGGCAGAGAAAATCTAAAGATTTTCAGTACAGCTAGAAGCCTGTAGGGCCAATGGTCTGGATTAGAAAATGAAGCTCTGATACCACTACAACAAACAATCTTGTTTGACAATTATAAGGATATTCAATTTAAGTAGGATAGAACAAGATAATCCATTTAGGATGAAATAATAATATATTGAGTAAATATATAAGAATGAGATGAAATGCAATGAGAATGAGGGCCTATATATATACCCACGCAGGGGTGCCCTTTCATAAGAGACATGACCTTCCATAGGAGGTGTCTCTTCATTAGTAGTTAATAATTAGTTATTTGTTATTTATTTATATTTATTTATATTTATGTTCATAACACAGTCATGGTTGAAAGTGAAGCTTACATAATTTTCAACATGCCCCTCCCTTTAAGCTGAACAAGGAGCCACAGAGAAAAATGATGAATACAAATGAGAGTGGGTGTATAGAAACCCAACACAATATAAAGTCAATCATGACCAAAATACAAATGAGAATAGGTGTATAGATGCCCAACTCAATATAAGCTTGGTTGTGGCCAAAATACAAATGAGCGGGTGTATAGATACCTTTGTCAATATAAGGTTGTGCATCGCCAAAATACAAATGAGAGTGGGTGTATAGATACCCATCTCAATATAAGGTGGGTCATCCAGAAATACAATTGAGAGTGGGTGTATAAATACCCAACTCAATACAAGGTCGATAATGGCTGAAAATGAGGATTACACCACTATTTTCAACATTCCTACTTACCTTGAACAAGGGAGCACAAAAAGAAGACATTACATCACAAGATTCACATCACTCTTTAATGTTGAATAGGGGCTACATAGAAAAGACATCATGTATCATCCCCCCTGAGCGCAATATCTCCCACACCAATAGATTCCACAATTTGATGAAAATGGCCTCTTGTAGAGGTGCACAATAAGATGCATTTGCAAGAAAGGATCTGAATGAGTCATCAATAAAGTCTTTGTCATCAACATCATAATGTGAAGGAGAGAGATCCATTGAAACATGTTGAGAATCTTCTATAGGTGAATCCTTTATAAGAAGAAACATAAAAGATCTTAGCAAATTTGGAGTAGCAACTTCATCAAAGAAGGTGAGGAAGTACTTAGCTCCCTCAAGAGAATGAGTGGTAATAGGCCCACAAATGTTACTATGAGCTAACTCAAGAGGTTGAGAAGCACGCCTTGCATCACAATACCCTGAGGCAACCTCACTAAAACCATTATCTATGTCCTTTACAACCCATCAATCTAGCCAAAATTCCTATGAAGTGGAGGATGACTATAAGATGAGTCCAAGAGGTTCAACAACAACGTAAAGAAGGCTCTGTAAATTCTTAAGAAGTTTGCCTTGGTAGGCCCAAGAGAAAGAGAAGTACTAACATCTTCTCTAAAGACTTTGTATTGTGTTATCTCTTGTTGTGGAATTAAGGAAGGAATAACACATTGGCCTTGAATGAAGGTTTAACCCTAGGATAAATGCTAGGAAATCCTAGAAAAATAGGCGTTGGCCTTGAAGGGGGTTTTAAATCCTAGGAATCCTTAAAAAAGAGGCACTAGTCGTTAAAAAGGGATAAACTCTAGGAAACCCTAGAAAAGGAGATTGATCTGGATTGTATAGAGAACAAAATGAAAGACAAACATATGAGTGGAAACACACACAAAAATATTGCAAGGAGCACAACAATACATTGTGAACCAATTTTATTAATAAATGAAATAGAAAAAGACTATGAATGCAAAGCAATACAAACTAGCTAGAATTGTGGTAGCTTATCTTTAAAGAGAAAAGTGTTGGCTACATTCATTTGTGAGTAGCCATTACAAGAGGCTGAAAAATGACATTTTGACATAAAGTACTAAACCTTAAGAGGCAAAATACCTAAAGATCCAATGCCCTAACCCTAGGAGACGAAGTGCCAAAAGGATTGCAGGCCCTGAGGTAGTAATTGACACATCAACTTCTCAGGGGCACAACTTTTGCATACAATCTTTAGTTGGGGCACATAGTAGCTCGTTGGAAAGATCTAATTGAAAAGTACAATTGTTGGGAATCGTGGGCATGCCATGGAAATTCCAGGCCCTCAAATGGCCAAAAAACATTGTTTAAGGCCTCAAACGACCCCAAAATTTTAGGACCTAAAAATTGTAGATAAAAGAACTGCCAAGATGGAGACTCATGTTGAGTTGGTGGAAGAGGTGGGTGGACACCAATGTCCACCTAGATCAATCCTCCCGCCTTAGGAAGCATCAAGTTCCTTCATTAGATGGGAACACTTTTGTTGAATTTGATACCCAATGAACCACTTGCCTTAGTGAAGTTGTCCTGCTTTGACAACTTAATAGAGTTGTATGTTTTGTTGGTGGGTTCCCTTCGTCTTCCCATGATCCAATCCACTATAGCTTGCTCAATGCAATTAGGATTGAGTTTTGTAGGGGGGAAATACTCAACCACTTCTAAGGTTTCCAATAGGGGTGGAAAATATGGTTGAATCAACTCCACATTAAATACTAGGTGCAAGCAAAGGAAATGGATAATACTTAATTCAAAAGAATTCTCACCCATAGCCTTCATGATGGTGTAAGGCCCATATTAGAGTGGTTTGAGCTTCCCGTGGGGGCCTGTGAGGCGCTCTTTTTGCAAATGAAACTACACCTTATCACCAACTTGAAACTTGTGTGGAACTTGATGTTGGTCATGTCGTTGCTTGTACTTAACATTAGCTTTCTATAGGATATCACTAACTTCTTGTTGGATGTGATGGATATGTTCAACAAATTTGGCTTCTCTATTTTCCTTGATCTGAGCATGAGAGGACTCTTCCTATGAAGATGCAATGGTTAGAGCTACATCAATGGGGGCCAATGGATGAAACACCAAGAACACCTAAAAAGGGTTGTGGCCAATAGAGTTGTGGAGGGCTCTGTTGTAGCTATGATGAAAATATGGAAGGTTCCCATCCCATCTACGTGGATGCTTGGAGTTGTACATGCACATGATATGCACAATAATCCTATTGACCACTTCTGTTGTTCATCTATTTGAGGGTGGAAGGCAAACGATTTGGTTAGTGTGGTGTCCATCAGAGACCATAGGTTGGATTAGAAGGAACTGAGGAACCTATTGTCTCTATATAAAATAATGGTCCATGGTGGCCCAAAATGAACCAAAAAATGCTCAAATAAGATCTTAGCAGTGGCTTCAACTGTGATACTCTTCTTACACGGTGTCAAAATGGTCATCTTAGAGAACTGATCAGCAGCCACAAAGACACAATTGTTACCATGCTTGGTGGAGGGAAAACCTAACATGTAATCCATGAAGATTAACTCCTGGGGCTTGTCTAGGGTAGGTAGAGGAGTGTACAATCCCTGCTTCTTAATGGCAAGCTTAGCAATGTCACATGTAGTGCACGATATAATATACCTGCTGACGTCCTGTTAGAGTTTTGGCCAATATAAATAATTCTAAAGTATTGCTATTGTCGTCTCCACACCAAAGTGCCCTACCACCCGACTATAATATGCCTCCCAAATTAGCTTTGCACGCTCGCTTGAAGGAACACAAAGATGGCCCAGATAGCACAAAAGTGCATCCTGGAGGTGAAAGTTTGGAACTTGTTTAAATGTGCCTAGTGCCTGATATGTAGCACTAAAGTTAGGGTCTCTGTTGTACAATTGGTGCGACTCGAAGGTCTCATGCCCACAAAAAATCATAGTTGTAGTTAGCGCCACAATGAGGGGCTGGTTGAGGTAGTCTACAACACAATTTGTGTTTCATTTCTTGTACTTAATGTTCAAGGGGAATTGTTGCAAGTACATGGATCACTTCTGACGCCAGTCATTTTGTAACTTTCCTTGTGTTTACATGAATTGCAGAGGCTTGTGATGAGTTTGGATGATCGTTTTCTTTCCCATAATATAATGCTTCCACTGTTGGCATGCCTGCACAATGGAGTACATCTCTTTTTCATCGGTGGGATACTTGCAAATGATATTAGAGTGTCTTGATGTGATAGGCCACCATATGTCAATGTCAAGTGAAAACTTCACTGATAGCATAGTCGAAGGTATTTGTCTCAATCTTGAATGGTCATTGCATGTCTGGTAGAGTGAGGATCGGTGTCGAGCAGAGGTAGTGTTTCAGATCCTCGAATGCTTTCTATTGTGATCCAGACTAGGAAAACTTGGCTTAAGGGCCAAGTGATGTGAGAGAACCCGAACACGAGCCTATGGTGGAATTTGGCAAGGCCCAAGAAGTTGTGGAGCTCTATTAGAGTCATTAGGGATAGCCAGTCGTGAATGACTTGGATTTTGGTTGGGTCCACATGCACCCCATGTTCATCTATGATGCATCCTAGATACTAAATTCTCTGCATGCCAAATGATCATTTCTCCATATTGGCATATAACTTGTGTTACCACAAAATGCTTAAGATGTTATGAACCAACACCTTGATAATGATAAAAAATCAATGAATAACAATCCCCACTTCGAGGGAGAAACCTCCTTTTACAATATATTCAATGTACAAGATGAGATAAGATAATCCTAATACTAGGTCTCCTTGATATATATATATATAAGAGACAAATTGTATAATTATAATGAATGAGTAAAATGTGTTGATGTTTTGTAGCTTTGAGAGGTATTCCCATTAGTGGCCTTAGTGTCAGGCATGTGAGGATCTTTCTTGGCACCTAGTTGCACTTTCGTTTCAGTGAAAACGCCCTTGGAATGAAGTTGTGGCTTCATGGGCTTGATGATGGGATTTGTGGGTTTCTGTAGGGGCTTCACACCCACATAGGAAGTTTAATTTAATTTTGAGTTACTAGAAGGGATTTTACTCACCCCTTTAGAGTTGTATAAAGGAGCTCATGTGAGAGATGAAACATAAGATCATTGTGACATTGATCTTGAAGAGGAGAGACCTTGGTGACCTCAACCAACCATGGAGAGAGGCTGGTAGGCCTTATTTCTGCTGCAATATTTTGTCTTCTGGGTATGTTCTATTGATGAGGAAGGTCGAGTGGGGCATCAAGATATTTGACTTGCTAGGAGGAGCCTAGCCACAGGTCTGTGTGGTATTTGGCAGCCAAGGAAGAGTAGGCCACAACCTAGGAGAGGCTCAACATGCTAGGAGAAGCCTAGTTGCATCATGTATGAGGCTCGTCCAGCTAGAGGAAGGTTGTCATTGTGCCTTAGTGGGTTAAACCAAGAAAAAGAGGGTTTTCAGAGGTGCAGAGAAGACTCAACCAACTAGAGAAGGACATACTGAGGTTTGTGGCACTATTTGAAGGGGATGCAAGTGTGTTGGGAAAGGAGAATAGGACAACCACAAGTACATGAGGTTGTTACAACTGTCTAGGAAGGCATGTAGCCAAGAAGGACTATAACAATAAAATTTGAGGGTTGCTTGAGGGCTGGAACAATAGAAAGGTCTTGGCAGTTTGGTGACAGTTTTGAGGGGAGGTTTAGGGATGATATGCTAACCTAAACAATCATCAACAAATTCATCCATTGGAGCAGTCTAACAACAGACTTGAGGGAAGATTTTGGACAGTTCAGAGGGTTGGAACAACAACTAGTTATGTGCAATTTAGTGGGCCAAGACAACAAGTTTTTGGACAACCATTGAGGGTTGTCACAACCAGAACAACAACATAGAGAAGGGATTGTGTAAAGGCCCCATAGGCTGGTGTTAAGTTGCAGTGGCAGTGGAGGGTTTGAGTGGGAAAGGGATGCCTTAACCCTCAATTCAACAACAAGGAACCAAGAGGGTTTCATCACGAATGAACAAGGATTGTTCTGTAAGTGTACCTTTTTATTTTGGCATATTATTTTGAGTAAGAAAAGGGCCATATTCCCTTGTACGAGAGTCCATTTGTTTCAGGTTTAAGAACAAGATTTTTGGGCATTAAACTCCTGTGTACTATGCATGATCTAATTGTTAGTGTTTTGCTTTTCGTTGTGCTAAGTTGTTAGGCATATTAGTGTGTTTATGTTTACAGTTCAAATTGTGTAAGTTTGTGTACTCTATTGAGAACATAGACCATACCTGAGGTGTGTGTGCACTCAGTTTGGTGCACATCAAAATCTAACACAATGAAGGGTTCTAGCTGCCTTACTAATATAACATTAGAAATGTAATAATTCAATATCTAGGGATTAATAAGGGGTTTTATACTTAACATGGGGCTTTGTCTAGGGACTGACATTCCCCTCCCCTTCAAACAAGTTTTTTCCTCAACACTTGACTAACCGTGGGTGTTTATGCATGAACTTGTCTTCCCATGTCACCTCTTCCACTGATAGGTTCTTCAAATTGACAAGGTAATCAATGATTGCTCGATTTTGTAGCTACTTAATCATTGTTTCATGGATTATTTTTTGTTATACTATGATGTTTTCTTCATTAATCTGTTGTAAAATAGCGTCGATTGAGATCTTGTCACCGATTACCTTCTTTAAGAAAGAAATATGGAAGACTAGATGTACACAAAAATATGGAGGCAACTCCAATTTGCAAGCCATACTTCCAATCCTTTGCAACACCTTATATGGGCCATAATATTTGGGTGCCAATTTAGTGTCCTTCTTTTGTTGTTTGAGGGACATTTGTTTATATGGTTGTAACCTAAAAAATATCCAACCCCCCACTTCAAATTCCCTTTCATTGCGATGTTGATATACTTGTTGTTTCATCATAATTTTTGCTATAACCAAGTTGTTCTTTAATAGATTGAGAACCTCTTGTTGGTTCTCTATGTGGTCCTCCAGTGCTTGAACTTTTGCAGTCCCTTTCAAGGGTGATGTGATGGATGGAGGATGATATCCATAAAGTGCCAAAAATGGGGACATTTTTGATGAAGTATGGAAAGATGTGTTGTACCACCATTCTTCCAAGGGAAACCACTTGACCCATTGTGTCTATTTATCAGATGCAAAACAACGAATATATCCTTCTATACATTTATTCACAATCTCAATTTTTCCATCAGATTGAGGATGGTAAGATGAGTTGTGAGCCAATTGAGTACTCAAACAAGAAAATAATTTAGTCCAAAATTTTCCAGTGAAAATTGGATCTCTATCACTTACAATAATCTTGGGGACTCCATGTATCTTTTGAGTTGTTTCCATAAATGCTGCAACCAATGTACTTTCTTTAAAAGGATAAGAAAGAGAGAAAAAATGGGCATACTTTTTCAGTCGATCCACTACTACCTTGATGACAATGTTTCATTCAGATTTGAGTAAACCTGTAATAAAATCCATTGAAACTTATTTCCAACATTGACTTGGTACAACGACTAGTTGTAGGAGACCTGCCATCTTATTTGTCTTTCCCTTATTCTGTTGGTAGACCACACATTTAGATACAAACTTTTGAACATCAATTTTAAGACCTTCCCACAAAAAATCCTTCTTGATCCTATTGTAAGTTTTCAAGAACATGGAATGTCCTTCTATAGAAGTGTGCAATCCTAGAAGGACTAGTGTCCTCCTATAGAAGTGTGCAATCCCAGAAGGACCTTCTGTTTGAGTTGGAAATTCTTACATAAATATAGGTGATCATGATACCATAGTTAATTATTCTTCCATACAAATTTATTTAATGCACTAGGGTCCTCTTGTAGTTGTTGAATGATCTTGCTTCTTCCACCCAATTAGATTGTTGAATAAAAATAGCACACAGTGAACCCTTTGTTTCTTCTTCTTTGCTTGAAAGTGCATCTGCCACAATATTATGTTTTTAGTTTTTGTAGACAATTTTAAAGTCATAACCTACCATCTTTGTAACCCATTTTTGTTTCTCTCCTGAAGATAATCATTGCTCTAAGAAGCACTTCAAAATATCATGATCTATTTTTACTTTGAAGTGTTTTCCTATTAGGTAAGGGCACCATTTATTAACTTCAAGTAGTATGGTCAACATTTCATTTTCATAAATGGGTTTGAGTAAGTTTTTTCCTTTAAGTTCGCTGCTTTTAAAGGCAAGGGGCCTTCCTTCTTGCGTCAAAACTACACCAATGTCATGGCTTGAGGCATCACACTCCAGAATAAAATGTTTCTTGAGTCAAGGAAAATGCTTCCTTCTTTAATAATGTTGTTAGAGGTGTTGATATTTGACCATAGTTCTTGAAAACATTGTTGTAATAGCCTATCAATCCTAAGAATCCTCTAAGTTTCTTCAAGGTTTTTGGAATTGGTCATTCCCTCATAGCTTTAATTTTTTTCAGGGTCAACTTTTACACCTTCATGAGATACAATATGACCCAAGTATTCCACTTGTTGAACCCCAAAGGCACACTTGGAAGGATTTGCATAGAGTTGTTGCTCTTCCAATAATTGTAATACTCTGTCAACATGTTGTACATTCTCTTCCTAATATTTTTTGTAGATTAGTATGTCATCAAAAAGTACTAACACAAATTTTCTAAGGAAGGGTTTGAAAATAGAATTCCTGAAGATTTGAAATGTTGAAGGTGCATTAGTAAGTCTTGTTATTGCACAATTTGTAGGTTGTGAAAATCCCGACCCAAACTACAATATGGAAATAACTAAGAAAACACCTACCCACCATCACCTCAGATAGGTATTCCCGTCACTTTAGAGGTAAAATGATCACCTCAAGGGAGGAATCGTCGGTGACCCTAGGGGTAAATGACACTGAAAGTGAGGCGATGAGATGAATTCCCCTATAGGTCAAGTTTCTATGTGGAAAAAGGGCTTTGATGACACATCTCATAAGTGGTTTAGCGTTTCCAAGTCTTTGGGTACATGCGAATAATGTTTGTAGCTTCCCTAGACACAAGAAAATCTAAGTATGCACATAATATGTTAAGTGGAAAATCAAGTTAAGATTGTTGTCCCTAATTGCAACAGTAAACAAAGATATATATCAACAATTAAATCAAGCAACTACTGCAGATTAAACCACTTAAAGCATCAAGGATTAGTTGAGCTATGAAGCATAAAATGTGTAGATAAGTTCTCAACACTCTAGCACACGTTTTAGCGGTGATAGATGGTTGTTATGATAAGTTTTCAGAGTATATTTGTGACATACAAGTGGTTGTAACAATGATTTTCCTCAAAAACAACTTTTAGCCATGAAAACAAGCAAGTAATCCAACCAAAAGTATACCAATTAGTAGTAGAATAATAATAATGGCTTACTAGCAGATTTCCATAGTCAATTTGCAAGTTAAAGTCAAGCAAATAAGATGTTTTGATGCAAACCTAATGGTTGTATATTTTAATAAGTTATATCTATAATAACACCAATCCAATCAATATGTCTTAGTGGCCTTTACAAGCTCTTAGCATGCATAAAAGTTTCCAACTTAAACAATTTCAATATCTTGTCAAAACACGTTTACCAATGCAAACATTTTATTTACCCAATGGAAAAAATAAGATTAGTGCCTTTGAAAATAGGGTGAATGGAGTCTTTAAAACATAAGTTAGATCAACAATATCCCTAGGGGTGTAAATCATCTTATTCCCTAGGGCATACTAATCAAACTAGGGTAAATCTAAGAGAGTGTACAGACTTGTACTTCTCCTAGCAACCCTTGCCCAAAATGACTTATAAACTTAGAAAATGAGATGAAGCTTAATGGAGGGTGTATAAAACATACTCCTCCTAGGGTTTCAACCAACAATAACCAAGAACAAGCAAGAACTAGCTAATAAATGCATATTTTCCTTATCAATTCCAAGAGAGAGAGAGATCAAACCCTAGTTCACCAAGCATTCACCATTCAAGAGCAAGTAAAGAAGCATCCAAGAGGTGCGCATCACTTAGCCTCATCCATTCACCAAGAGATAACACCAAAACTCATTTGCAAGAGACGGAGAGACAAAAAATGCTCAAGTCTAGCAAAAATTTCAGCCATTAGTCTTCTTACAATGGGAGAGCTATGTCATAAAAATGAAATAGAGATTACCTCTATTTATGCAAATCCTATAAACATAGTTTGTTTGCAAAAATTAGGGAAAACACAAGATAAGGAGTCAACAAACCTTATCTTTCCCCTTTACAAAAAAAAATATTATTTAATTTATACTTTTCACATAAAAGAAAACCCTGGAAACATGACGCCACCCTCTTTTTGGGCAACATTTGGCACTTTTGGTCAAGTCGTTGAGTTGGAGAAGGAAAGGCTAGGCTTCCAAAGGTCAACAGTATTCAAACAATATGTTTCTTCCACGATCCATGGGCATATTCCTTCAAAATGTGCCAAGTGTCCATCATCACCACCACAACCTAGCCCTAGGTGACGTCAAGCCCCCAAAAGGTGACATTTTTCCTCCTCTTAGCAAGTCGTTTGGCATGTAGGGGGTGGGAAATATCCTCCAAGATTCTCTCTAGGCATCCAAATGAATGTCATCGTCATCTGAAGTGTGAGCCCTTGGCATCCAACCTGTGGGCTTCAAGCCCCAAGGAAGCCCAAGCTAGGTTTGTTCTTCCAAAATTGTCCACTAGCTAGGTCCTGCAAAGACAAATGGATACACCCTCCAAGGATATCAAGTCAAATGCATCATGATGAGTAAATCAAATCAATAAAATATCCATCTAATCATGTACATTCAAAAAACCTCATAAAAATAAGCCAATGCTGAAAGACCCTAAAGTTTAGGTATGGGAGGGTTGACAAAATGACCTATTGGGTGAATCATAACTCAAGTTTAGGGGTGTTTCCTGAGGGGGCCTCCTTCTAAGTCATGTGGATGAGGTTTCATGGATGGGGGGAATAATTTTGGGCATGGGGTTCATGACATACAAGGGGTTTTAGTGTCTCATTTATGGGTGCCTTTGTAGAAGGTGTGTTGCACATTCGTTTTCGATGCACCCTTTTTACAAGCCCATTTATTGCCTTCTATTCTTTTAGGATGTTTCCAGGTTGAAGCCAAGGTGGGGCTTCTACCTGAGAATGAAATGTTTTTCCCACCTTGACTCTACCCTGGTCACATCATGCTTCCCCAAGTTGAAAACATGTGTGGGGATTCTACCTAAGCATTAAAAACAATGCCCACACATGCTCCACCTTGGTTGGCATTTTGGTTTTAGTTATTTTTCACGGGTCCCATCAGTTTCTTATGAGAGACTTCCATTTTTCTCGGGATCCCTAGGTGATCATATAGAAGGTTAGTGATTGGATTTTACCTTTTTCGATCTACAAGCCTTTGGTCCTTCAACCCCTTCTTCCCATGAAATGAGGGACAACCCCTTCTTGGGTCAGTACACCCAAAAATCCCAAAAGGAAAGGAGATGAGGGGATGAAGTGTGGAAAATGACAAGTATGTTTGGGAAAGGCACGATGACTTGTCAAAAGGACCTCCCAATAGCAAACCTATCCCTAAGGGTGACCCACTTACTAGGGCACAATGTCAACCACCAAAGTGAAACAGGGAAAAGAGCAAAATGTCCAAGCAAACATTACATAATCAAAATAAGTAATGGATGCAAAATCAAATTCCTGAAATATTGAAATGACACTCACCATAATACCTGACTTGTACCTCATGGAGAAAGACCCAATGTCTTCCAGAACCCAGTTGATGTGGGATACTGTCATGATGAAATTGGAGTTGTGGTGGTGAGGTAGGTCTCTATCTGTGCAAGTGGACATTGTTGGTCACATTGTCTCTCGGTACTTCATGTCTACAACCTGAGGTCCTTGAGACATCATATCCTTAGTTATCCTTAGGAGTTGGGGATAACATATGGCTCCTACTTGGGGACATGTGCTCACCGTAGAGTGCATGAGAACTGCAACATCTCCTGGTGAACCTATGCTTACACTAAAACATAAAACTGTAAAATCAAGGGTGGTTCTATCACCCATCGTCCATATATATCAAAACCAAAAACGAAACTAATGTAGAAAATAAAATTTTAGCATTTTTTCAAAAATTTCTAAACTAAACATGAAATCAATATGCAAGTAGATAAAATGAAGTATGAAATGCAGTTAACTACCATGAGCAATCAAGATGCAAATGCAGGAAATCAAAATGACCTACCTACTTACCTATGGCCTGGGCCCTGAAGAAGTCAAGTGATCTAAATGTAGGGTCGGAGAAGATACCCATCCACTAGCAATGACATATTTCTCTCGTCCAAATCTATGAAATAGTACTTCTCTTTTTCATACTTCTTCTTGATGATGTAAGGGACAAGCCACGAGCTATCATCCTTCTGGTCATATTTAGGCTTGCCCTTCTTCTTTTCCCACATGAATGCAAGACTTCCTTCCCTAGCCTTCACTATAGTTGATATAAGGTATATTCTCAATGTAGGGATAGGAAGGAGGTCCTGTGTTGACTTCATTTCTGATGGCTTCTTCACGCTCTTTGTCCTTATTATCTTCTTTCTTCAATATTTGGATATACCCTAGCTTTTTCCCTTGGAAGTTTGCAAGATTTTCTTTGAATTCATCTGTCCTTGGGATTAGCATGTCTATACAGTCCTCCTACATGAAAGGTAGGTTCCATGGATCATACTCAATGGTGTTTGGAACCTCATCAAACTCATCCCCACTCGTATAATGAGGATTTTTGGGATACATCACATGTTTGTTGGATTGCTCTCGACTATATAATACCTCAAAGGTGCCATCCCCCATGGGGATGTGTGCATGGGTAAGGTCCATGCTAAGAAATCATCCAAGAGCCGCATACCAACTCCTCAATAAGAGCATCCCCTAAGCATCCAATACATCAATTACTACTATGTTCATAAGGAGGTTGATATGCGGAAAATCAATCAAGAAGACCTCAACGTTCTCACATAGTCCATAAACCTTGTCCCTCTTAGAATCAATGCCACACATATTTTTGTATGGTTGGGTCATCTTCAAGCCAAGTTGTTCCATTACCTTCAATAACATAAAAAATTTCGAGGCCCCAAAATTCAACATATAGTTGTTTAAGTGGAGGCCATTCATGCCCAAGGAAAGATAGAAAGGATGGCTATTGTCCTTATACCGATCAAGATACATGGTGTTCAAAATGATTTGAGGGTCCTCCTTCTCACTTGGTACCTATAATAACTTCAAGACTTCCCTCCTTACATAAGGTATTTTTCAAATTTATATCACAGGGACCGTTATATTCAATTTCCCAAACATGGATGCAACATCTATGTTCAACTGAATCTCATCTATTGGAGTTAGATTTAGAAGAAACTCATGTACTGGAGGTGTAAGTGGTGGGACCACCTTCTCTGTATATGGAGGAGGAGCGGTAGGTTGTGATGGAGGGGCTGAAACTTTATTTCTTCTAGTGTATGTCAAATATTCCCTCTTCCTTAGTTCCTTCCTCTGATCGTCTGTAAACTAATTCAGAACCCAGAGTCTTCCCTCTCTTTCCCCTTGTATTTTGGCATCGTCAATATGTTCCTGTGCAACCTCTTCCTCTTGGAAGTTACATACCATATCCATGAAGTTCATACTATCAGGATAATCTTTGTCTTTTCGAGGACACTCATCTTCTCAGTGAGGTTCTTGAAAAGAATAATGATGCAGGAGCATCGCTTTCAAAGTCAAGGGCGCAAGCATGGAGGAAAAGGAATGTCATCTCAACATGACAGAGTTTCAAATAAAAAATTAACTCAGGAGCAAATCAAGTTGTTAAGATATTTTGGAAACAACATTTTTAAATATGTCCTGTTTGTAAATTCGTATAGGACTGTAAGGGGTTGCAGATATAGAGTGTTGACTCTTATCTGACAATAACTGGTAGTTATTGTAATAGGAAAAAGTAGGTAACCGCTAAGTGTTTGATAGGATAGGTTGCATACAAGACGAAGAGAGCTCATGGAGATGGTCCTTAGATAGTTTGTTGTTGCATTGTAAAATTACTATGACATCATGAGATAGAGATAGAGATCAGTAGAGAAGAATAGAGTAGAAGAAAGACACAATGGAGAACTGGAAGATTATGTAATTTGTTTCATGACTGAATAGAATGGACAAAATTGTCCCAAATCTTGGACTGTGTTCATTTTAATGTTTGATTGAATGAATGTTACATTCTGTGTATGTGATTTATTTCACTTCGTTCATGTATGATTGTTCGAGAAGTTGATCGTATGAGTTTGTGATGAAACTGGATAAGTTTCAATTGTTTCTCTTTTGAAACTTGTATGCAAGGTGTGCATCTTGAATGCAAGGAGTGCATCGATTGAGTCTCAAATTGACTCAGAGGATTTCAAAGAGAACAAAGGAAACTTATACCAGGTGTAAGGAGTGCACAACATCAAGAAGAGACCAAGCGTCGAAGAACCAGAACAGAGGAACGCTAGGTGGGTGAGAAGAATTTCTTTCAAGAAATCCTTCGATCTGATTTATAGAAATCTTGAGAATGCAAGGAGTGTGTGGGAAGTTGAAATCCTTTAAGGATCAAGCTCAGAAGGGATACCACTTTTCATAAGTGTTGACGAGACCCAAGACTCAGACTCGTAGGAGGAGTAAAGGTTCGAAACCTTTGAATACTGATAAATATTCCAAGCGAAAGAAATCAGAAGCTCAGGAGGAGGAGCGACAATGGTTGTTGGATCACAGTGCAACGAATCAACAACCATCTGAGCAGAGTAAGGTGCACAACCCTTAGTGCTTCGCACACTCAGGAGAGAGAACTCACCAAGGTTTGAGAAGTGATATTTACGAAGCCTGAAGAGCCAAAAATCCGAAGTAGAATCCCAATCGTCCGATCAATCGAAGAAAATCTGAGCCGTCAGATCACGCGAAGTAAAGCTCAAGCATCAGATTGCCAAGGTGAGTCTGAGCCGTTAGATATTGTGATTTAAGGAGAAGTCAAGGTTTGAGAGTTGAGATTTCCGAAGTCTGAAGTTTCGAAAATCCAAAGTGAACCGCATCCATCCGATCAACCGAAGTGAATCTAAGTCATCAGATCGTCCGAAGTAAATATCAGGTGTCGGATCACGCAAAGTGAATCTGAGTCGTCGGAGTTCGAAAGGGATGTGGCGTAGATCTACGAGCTCTGGGTAAAGTCCTGAAGTAATTCACAGCCGTCAGATAAGAAGGAGACGTGGCGTGAATCCATGCACTCCGGGTAAAGTCTCGAAGCAATTCATAGCCGTCAAATCTAGGAGAGACGTGGCACAAATCTATGGACTCTGGGTAAAGACCCGAAGTAATCCTTGATCGTCAGATCAATAGGAAATGCGTCAATGGATTATAGTCTTTGGATAAAGGCCATTAGGAAAAAGGATGAGGTTTGAGGTCGAAGAAAATGTAGCAGAGGATGCTGCAAAAGATCACTTATTGAAAGTTGTTTCAAGAATAGGAGCCAGAGCAAGAATAGAGGTACCAATGTATGAAGGCAATTTAGAATTTGAAGAAATGTTGGATTTGGTACATGCAATGGAAAAGTACTTCGATTATGAAGATATCTAAGAAGACAAGATGGTGAAGCATGCAGTGACAAGACTGAAAGGTCATGCAACACTATGGTGGGATGAACTGTAAGCTGAATGCATGAGCAAAGGTAAGAACAAAATTAAGAACTGGGATAGGATGGTAACCAAACTGAAGGCCAAACTTATCCCAAAGGACTATCAAATCAATCTGTTTAAAAGATTGCAGAACTTGAGACAAAAGTGTTTATCAGTGAAGGAGTACATTGAAGAATTTTACAGACAGAACATCAGGGCTAGACATAAAGAGAATGAATATGAAAAAACAACTAGGTATATCAATGGGCTGAGATATGAAATACAAGAGGAGATCAACATGATGTCTGTTAGTAAAGTCGACGATGTTTATCAAGCAGCCTTGAAAGCTGAAGAAAAAATGGCCAGGAAACAAATCCAACAAAGCAGAGGAGGAAATTCAAGTAGAGGTAAGGGAACCAATAGAGAGAAGTTCCAGAAGTCGAAGCATGAAGCTGACAAACAACATAGTCACCATGAGAAAGGTGGAAGTTATAAATAAGGACAACATGGAGAAAGAAGCTTTTTTTCCAGAGGAAGAGGAGGGGGAAGAGCCAGAGGAGGTGGAGTTAGATGTTATACCTGTGGAAAATTAGGGCACAAGTCTTAGGAATGTCTCGAGAGAAAGAAAGAAGGAGGAGGTGAAGCACACGTTGTTGAAGCACCGAAACATGTGGAAGCAGAAGCATCATAAGGAGGAAAGAACCTCATGATGAGGAAATTTCTTCTTAAACCAGAGGAGGTAGAGGAACCAGTTCAGTGAACAAGTTGGTTCAGAGCTTCTTGCAAGACGAAGGACATAGTTTGCAAGGTGATCATAGACAATGGGAGCACTGAAAATCTAGTATCCACAGAGATGGTGGAGAAACTGGAGTTGAAGACAATTGCACATCCAAACCCATACAAGGTATCATGGTTACCGAAAGGACATCAAGTAATGGTAAGTCAACAATTCCAAGTTGAATTTAAAATAGGAGGTTATAGGGATGAAATATTATGTGATGTAATTCCTATGGATGCCTGTCATATTTTATTAGGGAGACCATGGCAGTTTGACGGAAAAGTTATTCACGATGGAAGAAAGAATACTTATACCCTAGAAAAGAATGGTAGGATACATATGTTGTTACCAATAGAAGACAAAGAGCAAAATAGGGAAGCTAGTTCAAGTATATTTCTCATGAGTGGGAAGGAACTCTTGAATGAAGTCAAGAAGGAGAAAGAGATGCAGTTTGTTGTAGTGAGGAAGCCTAGAGTTATCCTTACAAATACTTATGTGGAAGATTTGCCTGAAGAAATCCAGGAACAGTTAGAAAAATTTGTTGACATAGTAGTGGATGAGTTACCTCACTCATTTCCACCCATTAGGAGTATAAGCCATCATATTGACCTTATTCCAGGAGCTAGTTTTCAAAACAAAGAAGCTTATAGGTTGATGCCTAGGGAGAATGAGGAAGTCAAAAATCAAGTCCAAGAGTTGTTGGATAAAGGTTTAGTTAGGGAAAGCCTAAGCCCATGCACAATACCGATTGTGTTAAGTCCAAAGAATGATGGAGGATGGAGAATGTGTACAAATTCCGGAGGCATCAACAAGACAAACATTAGGTATAGATTCCCTTTACCAAGGATGGATGATTTGATGGATTGTTTGAGTGGAGCAAGATATTTTTCCAAGATAGACTTGAAGAGTGGATATCATCAAATAAGAATGAGAGAGAGATATGAATGGAAAACAACATTCAAGACAAATGAAGGATTGTTTGAATGGTTGGTCATGCGATTTGGGTTGACAAATGCACCAAGAACATTCATGAGATTGATGAATGAAGTATTGAAAGACTTCATAGGAAAATTTGTCATATTATATCTGGATGACATACTAATCTTCAGTAAGATAGAGAGAGAACACTTAAGACATCTGACATCAGTGATGGAAAAATTGCGGATAAAGCTGAAGAAAATTTCTTTTATGAAGACATAACTCATATACTTGGGTTTTGTGATCTCTTCAAATGAATTGAATATGGATCCAAAAAAGGTGAGAGAAATCAAAGAATGACCATCGCCAAGTACCATATTTGAGGTAAGAAGTTTTCATGGGTGAGAATTTTTTTATAGAAAGTTTATCAGAAATTTCAGTGGTATATGTGCACCCATGCTGGACACTGTGAAGAAGAAACACAAGTCTTTTAATTGGACATACGAAGCTGGAAAAAGTTTCAAAATGTTGAAGGATAAGATCACAGAACAACCAATTCTGGTCTTACCAGATTTTGGAAAAACATATCGAGTGAGATATGATGCAAGTGGATTAGCTATTGGAGCATTCTTGAGTCAGGATAATAGACCAATTACTTATTTGAGTGAGAAGTTGAATGACACCAAGAAGAAGTATTCCACATATGAAAAATAATTTTATGCAGTGATTCAAGCTTTGAAGAAGTGGTGACACTATTTAATTCCTAAAGAATTTGTTTTGTACAATGATAACCAAGCTTTGCAGTTTATTACTAGGCAAGAAAAGTTGAATCAGAGACATGCTAAATGGGTAGAATTTATGCAGAATTTTACTTTTGTTATTAAACATATTGATGGAATTGCTAACAAAGTTGCAGATGCTTTGAATAGGAGGAGTTTGATTGTACAGGAATTCCAAGTGGAGACCTTAGGGTTTGAAAACCTCAAGGAGATGTATAAAGAAGAAGATGTTAGGAGACAGAAGCCCATGGGCATAATAATTGATCCAGGATGGATTATTATTCAAGGGAAGCCAATTATGCATACCAAAATGTACAATGAGAGATAACCTACTGAAAGAGAAACACAATGGAGGTTTAGTTGGACATTTTGGTCATGATAAGACATTTGCACAACTGAGTAATTCGTATTATTGGCCAAGCATGAGGGAAGAAGTGAAAAAGTTTATGAACAAATGCAGAATTTGTCAGTATGAAAAAGGAAGACAACATAACACTGGTTTGTATCAACCATTACTGATTCCAGAAAGGTCATGGGATGCAATTAGTATGGATTTTGTTTTGGGATTGCCTAGAACTCAGAAAGGGAGTGATTCCATATTTGTTGTGGTGGACATATTTTGAAAGATGGAATAATTCATACCATTCCAGAAAACAAACGATGCTACACACATAGCCAATTTTTTTTTAGAGAAGTAGGGAGACTACATGGATTTCCTAGGAGCATAGTCTCAGACAGTGACACCAAATTTGTAGGACACTTTTGGAGGACTATATGGAATAGGTTGGGGACAAACTTGTCCTTTAGTTCATCATATCACCCTCAGACAGATGGACAGAATGAAGTAGTAAACATGAATCTGAGAAACTTGTTGAGAAGTTTAGTCACTGAGCAGGGTAGTCAATGGGATCAAATTCTGGCACAAACAGAATTTTCATTCAACAATTCAGTGAACAGGACCACAGGGAAAATTCCATTTGAAATTGTGTATGGTATACATTCAAGAGAGATTTCAGAATTGAGAGATCTGAATCAAGATGAATTTAGAAGTGCTGGAGCAGAGGATTTTGCAACATAAATGCAAAAACTCCATGACGGAGTAAGAGAACAGCTACATAACAACATATTGAAATATAAGAACATAGTTGATCAAAAGAGGAGAGAAGTTCAATTTGAAGTTGGAGATGAAGTTTTAGCTCATTTGAGAAAAGAGAGGTTTCCAAGGGGAACATAAAACAAGTTGAAGATGAAGAAGATAGGACCATGTAGGATTCTCACAAAATTTGCAGCCAATGCTTATGAAATTGAGTTTCCAGACAATGTTGGGATATCACTGATATTCAATGTTGCAGACCTGTATCCTTACAGGAGAGATGAGGCAAGAGAATCAGATGATCAGAAAGAAGTTCAGTGGGAAGAACAATTTCCCACAACAAAAAAACCTCAGATGGAGAAAATCACTGAACAAAGAGATGGAAAGAAGACTAGGAGGAAGACATATCCTGAGTATTTAGTGAAGTGGAAAGATCATTCAATGGAAGATGCAAGTTGGGTCACATAACTTGATATTTTGAAGCATGGAAAAACAGTGCAGGAGCTCATGGACAGGAGTCCATGAAAATTTTAACTAGAGGAGTATGATGCAAGAGCATCGCCTTCAAAGTCAAAGATGCAAGCGTGGAGGCAAAGGAATGACATCTCAACATGACAGAGTTTCAAATAAAAAATTAACTCAGGAGTAATTCAAGTTGTTGAGATATTTTGGAAACGATATTTTTAAATATGTCGTGTTTGTAAAGTCGTATAGGACTGTAAGGGGTTACATATATAGAGTGTTGACTCTTATCTGACAATAACCGATAGTTATTTTAATAGGAAAAAGTAGGTAACCGCTATGAGTTTGATAGGATAGGTTGCAGACAGGACAACGAGAGATCGTGGAGCTGGTCCTTAGATAGTTTGTTGTCTCATTGTAAAATTACTATGAGATCATGAGATAGAGATAAAGATCAGTAGAGAAGAATAGAGTAGAAGAAAGACGTAGTGGAGAACTGCAAGATTATGTAATTTGTTTCATGAATGAATAGAACAAAAAGAATTGTCCCAAATCTTGGACTGTGTTCATTTTAATGTGTGATTGAATGAATGTTACATTTTGTGTATGTGATTTATTTCACTTCGTTCATGTATGATTGTTCGATAAGTTGATCGTATGAGTTTGCGATGAAACTGGATAAGTTTCAATTGTTTCTCTTCTGAAACTTGTATGCAATGTGTGCATATTGAACGCAAGGAGTGCGTCGATTGAGTCTCGGATTGACTCAGAGGAGTTCAGAGAGAACAAAGGAAACTTAGACCAGGTGTAAGGAGTGCACAACATCAAGAAGAGAGCAAGCGTCGAATAACCAAAACAGAGGAACACTAGGTGGGCGAGAAGAATTTCTTTCAAGAAATCCTTCGATTTGAGTTATCGAAATCCCGAGAATGCAAGGAGTGCATGGGAAGTCGAAATCCATTAAGAATAAAGCTCAGAAGGGATATCACTTTTCATAAGTGTTGAAGAAATCCAAGACTCAGAATCATAGGAGGAGAAAAGGTTCGAAACCTTTGAATACTGATAAATCTTCCAAGTCAGAAGAAATCAGAAGCTCAGGAGGAGGAGCAAAAATGGCTATTGGATCACAGTGCAACGAATCAACAACCATCTGATCAGAGTAAGGTGCAAGAGCCTTAGCGCTTCGCACACTCAGGAGAGAGAAATCACCAAGGTTTGAGAAGTGAGATTTTCGAAGCCCAAAGAGCCAGAAATCCGAAGTAGAATCCCAATCGTCCGATCAATCGAAACATATCTGAGTCGTCAAATCACCTGAATTAAAGCTCA
>ML789187.1:37541-49245 GCA_009831015.1 Picea engelmannii
ATGGAGAAACTCAGATGGGGTTATCCTCAAATGTGTTGACCCACCTGAGTCCATGGAGCTTTTCCAGGAATTGCATGCAAGTTCATGCAGTGGACATTTCTCAGCCAGAACCACCGCACATAAGACCATGCAAGCAGGGTACTCTTGGCCCAATCTATTTGCAGACACGCGTGCTTATGTCTGTGCATGTGACCCTTGCCAAAACTTTGAGGGAAAATAGAGATTGCCAGCATTACCTCTAGATCCAATCATAGTACATGGCCCATTCCAATGATGGAGGCTTGATTTTATTGGTCAGTTCCATCAGAATTCCAGCAATGGATTCAGTTGGATACTTACAGCTACTGATTATTTCACCGGATGGGTGGAGGCAATGCCTTTGAAGGCCTCTTCAAGTGCAGCTATTGTCAGGTTCCTTGAGGAGAACATTATCACATGGTTTGGGGTACCTACAAAGACCACCATAGACAATGCTAGTGCCTTCCACTCAGTAGAGTTGATGACTTTTTGTTCCCAGTACAGAATCACTTTAGCTCATTCAGCCAATTATTATCCACATGGGAATGGCCTAGCAGAGTCCAATAAAAAAAACCTCATCCGCATCATCAGAAAAGTGGTTGGAGAGAATAAGAGATCTTGGGATGGTTGCCTCATGTTTTTATTGTGGGCTGACCGTATTACCAAGAAGTGTGCAACAAGCAAGAATCCATTTGAGCTAGTCAATGGCTTAGATGTGGTCTTGCCAGTCAACCTAAGATTGTCAGCCTACAAGTTGTTGGAGCAGTTCACTACCAACCGGGAAGCACTCCAAGCTCACATTGACCACCTTGTGCAGCTTGATGAGGACCGTTGGGTAGCCTATCATCATTTTGTAGACTATCAGAGTTAGGTGAAGAAGGTGTTTGATCATAGAGCCAGAGATAGATCTTTGCAGGTGGGAGAGTTAGTCTTGCTATGGGAGAAGAAGAACTAAAAATCTGGAGACCACGACAAGTTTGACAGTTTGTGGTTGGGACCATACCTTATTGATGCACTAGCGAGTCCCAACACTTTTTACCTCGCTGATTTGGATGGTGAGAGAGAAGAGCTGCTAGTCAATGGGAAACGTTTGAAATCGTACTTGCCATGACATATTTTTTTCCCTAAAAGAAAAAATGAGTGTTTTGGAGTTCTGTAGAGTTAGTATATTCCCATTTCCTTTTGTTGATTTTTCATTTCCAGTCTATTGTCCCTTTCTTCAGATTGTTGTTTTGTCATGTTTTCCACTTTATTATGGTCTGAGATATGTGTTCCTTCATCAATGAGCATGGTAGGGAGCCTTGTTTATGTGTGAGTACCCATAGGTCCTTGAATTTCATGTTTTCTTTCCATCTTCAGCTAGTAATGTAGCCCAGAGTCAAGATTGTTGAATCTGATATCACATAACAGCTGCTTCATTACTCCAAGATATGTCTGTAGTCAAGCCTGGATGAGGCCCTTGTTCATTGTCTTGATCCGATATTGAATTTGTTAGGCATGGGTAGCATCGAAGTGACAATAGAAGTTGTCTTGAGTTGTGTTATTGTCTTGTCTCTTCATGTCCTTCCATCAAGTTAGTTTTTGTTGGTCATGTACCTCATCCAACCATATGGAAATGAAGACGTATACTTGTACTGCAGAATTTTTTCTTCGCATTGAGGAGAAAAGCTTTCATCATTGTCTCTCTCCCAACAGATCATCCCTCATCGACTCCAACTCATCAGCTGAGGTTTTGATCCAGGAGCCAAAGTACCTTGATGGTCGTTAGGCTCATTGGCGACCATATCACATCTGACAAGGTTGAGCATCATTAGGTCCTGATTGGATGAGCCTCATCAAGGTTCCATTTCAGATCATTTTTCACATTGATGGGTTGTGCTCGTACCTTCGAGCTCATTAACCTCGTTGGTGGTTTTCTTCATGCCTGGCAAGTGTTTTCATCTTTGGCATTTGACCAAGTGGCTTTCTCCCAAGTGTTCACTTCAATTCATTTCCCAATGGGAGGAGTGTATTATTTTGATGTGTTGCAGGCTGTGGTTGCTAAGCAGGCATGGTTGTTACCTCATTCCAGTTGAGCAGTGAAGGTGACATGTAGTTGACTCCATAGCCCAGTGGACAAGCACCTTCTTGATGATTACATATTCTTGATTCATGTAAAAAAGCGAATCCAATGAGACTGCTTTCACTTGCATGCAAGATGATCAGTCTTTTGCACTTTTTGCTTTTTTCTTTTTGTTGTTTTCAATATAGACTGATACTCCATCTCCTTGTGATTAGTCTTTTCCGCATTTTGTTTTTTTACTTTTTCGAAGAAAGACTGCTATTTTGGGCAGCCTATAATTTGCAGCTTCTATGTATCGCAGGTACAGATCGAATGTCACTGTTTTCGAGCAAGCAATGATGGTCTGGTTCGAGTTCCCAGGGGATGAAGTTTGATGAGACAAGTGCACTGTAAACAGGTTGGGGGTCACTCATTGTGACCTGTGGCAGCTGGCTAGAAGAAGAAGATCTGATTCGACCTCCTAAGTGTCATTGGAAAAAAGTTGAAAAGGTTGACTTTGGCATTGAAGTTTATATCCTTGTGTGAAAACAAAAAAGGTAAAAGGTCCAAAAAACTGAGGTTGTTACACGAAAGCAAAAAATCCAAGGAAGTAAGAAAGATATGCTTTATCCATCATTTTCCTTTGCATATGCTTTATCCTCAAGATAATTTGTGGGGTATCTCCTTAACCAAACTCAACGAATTGAGCAAAAAAGGAGATAGCAGATTGATTATTGGTGGTTTTGAAAAAATGTCAAGGAAACAGCCTGATATTTACCCATAGCCAGCACTGAAAAAGGGGAATATAAAGCTGAAAAAAACTTATGCCATACAGTTCTACATCACTATTTCCTCACAGCAGTTCGACCTTACTTCATAATAGTAGTTGAAAACTCATGCCATACAACTATATACCACTATTTCCTCACAACAGTTTGACTTTACTCCATAACACCCGTCAAAAGGATAGAAAAGCTACAGGCCAGTGAATGGAATGATCAATTTAGCAGCCTTTGTGAGGGGTAAAACCCTGCATGCAGGAAATTTAGTCTTTACTGTATTTTCCCAAATTTGCAGCAATAAGGTCGACTTGTATGAGGGAGTTCTATTTCCTTTAAGTAGAGGTAATGTTGAGATTTGGGTACCTTGGAAAGTGGTCCCCTTGTGTTTGTGAGTCTTTAAACACATAGGGGGAGACTATTACCCTTGTACCTTTACTTTATGATCTAATTTCACATTGACTTTGGAGATTTAAGTCAAAAGTGAAATATGCCACTTAAGTCATAAAGTGGCAATTAATTCACTTTGTGGGTGAATTAAGAGACATAAAGAAAACTATGGAAACTTGAGCAAAGTGGGTTTCTAAGTGAGATTTATGAAATGAGATCTCACCCATTGATTAGACTGGGCAAGAGTTAATCTTAGCCAGTGGTCTTTTAGGTTTGGCCAAAGAGAGGCTAAAGGAGGCAAAAGGGCAAGGATGAGATTCATTCTCACTTGAGAGAGTTGAGTGAAGAGAGGAAGAGACGAGAAGACTTGGGCGCATTCTTGAGGAGGAGAAGGGTGCATGAAGTCAAGGGTTTGGAGAAGAAGATGAGCAAAGGACGAGGGTGCACCACGGAGGCTTGAGCTTGAGAGATTAAGGTTGGAGGCCATTGCTTGTGTAGAGGACACACACATAGCTTGAGGAAGGCTCTTGAGTGAGAGGGTGCACTTCAAGCTTGAGGTAAGGGTGCATTTGGAGGAGAGGTGCAGTTCATTAGTGGAGGGGCACACATGTGGAGTACTCCATTTGTTTTAGTAAGGGCGCAATTGTGATAAGTGCAATCCAAAAGAAAGTAGGGGGTGCTCACATCTTTCCAAGGGCCAAGTACTCTAGGAGGGCGCAAGCACGAGCTAGCAGGCACATGTTCCAAGAGGGGGCGCAAGTTATCATTCAGCAAACACAAGTTTTGAGGAACTCCATTACAAGCTTGAGGATAAGCTTGGATTGTATCAGGTTCCTTTTGTATTTACTTGTAGCATTTCTTTTGAGATCTCCAATATATATCTATCTCTCTTACTGGTTTTCCCCCAGGGGGTTTTTCCAGGGTCATGTTGACCAAAACAATAATGTGTTCAATTTTCACGTATGCTTAGTTATTGATCAGCATTAGGAGTTGTTAAGATCCTTGAGGGTATTGTATGTTTTAAGGTTTATGCACGTGCTAACGTTGGTCACTAAAACACTTGCAAGGGCACCTTAAAATAGCATCCAATCATCAATTTAAAGGCAGATTTGAGGGGGTGAAAAGTCAGACCTGTTTGCTGTCCTAAAACAGCAGCAAGAATAGTCTGAGAATCTTAAACATAGAGCCCAACAAGAGGTCATAAGATAGACCGGTTGGGCATCCTTTAGTACCTCAAAAATTTTCAGGTAAGATGGAGAAGAGAGGGTTGGACAATTTTGGGCTTGAGATAGTTTTTGTTGCAGCAAAAGTCTTTTAATTCTTTCATCCACCGGATCTTGACCACCACCTCCATTGCAGGCAAGAAATTTAATGGCAGCCTGTTGTTAGAATAAAAGGTGTGCGTGTTTCACCATAGACAATATCTCAATATTGTCACCCAACCATAGGCATAAATGCCACCCCCGAACACCTTAACCTTGACAGACAGAATAATTCCGGAAACAAACCCTAGAACCAATAGCCAACCAAGGTAGCGTACCTCTCTCAAGAGCTAGCGTACCAAGCAGAAAGTCCAAACCATAACCAAGTAGAAATCCAACCATAACCAAAGACCATGTCACCACTGTAGCAGTTGCAACTCTCTTCCATTCATGCGCACCACTTGTCCTTATGCAGTTGCGAGAGTGAGTGTGACAAATGAGCTCTAGCGCCCTCTTATTTATAGTCCTCTAAGTGACCTAATTAGGCCGACTTATACTTCTAGAGGATAATAATTTAATATAAATTACTATCTTGAGCCGACTTGTCTTCTAAGGTTATTTCCTAACCTTCTAGGGTTTCTCTTGCTTCCCGGAATATTCTAGACTCGTCAAAGGTTACATGTAGAGGTTAATACCTCCCGCAGCTACCATAATATCAACACTCCCTCCTAGCTAGGGAGGTATTAAAGGCAATGGTCTTGGGCACAAACAGACCATTCAACCGGTAGCATCACCATAGCCACACAGGCTATCTCATGATCACGTAAATCAACTTACGAGCAACATCACCACTATCAGTATCATCTAATAGCATCAATTGCATCATCTCTCGAGGCCATACTCCATCTGAGTAATCAAGCATGATGTTGAATAAGTCACTCACTCAACAGAGTGATACAAGAACCATTCTTCTAATCCGGACATACGTCCTAGAAGAATAGTTGTCCCTATAGATGTTGAAAGCCCCGCAATGGGCTACAAGGATCATTCTTCTAATCTGGACCTACGTCCTAGAAGAATGTCAGTCCACCTAGATGTTGAAAGCCACCCTATGGGCTACAGGGACCATTCCTATAGGAATGTCAGTCTCGGACTTTTTTCTAATCGGGTCATATGTACCATAGAGATCAATCCCTACCCATAGGCCTTAGAAAATATCGGTCCCGTATCAACCATCCTAATCGGGACATCATGTCCTCGAGAGGTGGACTATTCAACCTAATCGGGCCAATAACTGTGCCTCGGGAAAAATACCAGTCCATGATACGTCAACAATCTGTCAACCTGGACCATTCTCCACAGGGAGAATGTCTATCCACCAGCAATTCGTTCTACCAGGACCATTCTCTGCCTGGAGAATGTCTGTCCATTAGCACACTGACTATCCATCTAGCTAGTAATCATCTCCAACACTAGTGGTAGTCTCCATGGCAATCAAATAGTAGCATACAATTTCTACAATGCCATCCAATAGAACACAATTGTGTCTATTCATAGTAGTATACAACTACTATCCAGTGGTACACAACCACTCCTAGTAGCACACGGCTACTAGCCTGTGACATATAGTCACTACCAGTGGATCACATCCACCACAATAGCATACAGCTACTGTCCAAAGACATACAATCTCCACAACAATCATATCATCTGATATCAACCTGCATCAACAATGTCATGATATAAACTGAGTCATCTGGGCCATTCTTCCACTCACATCTGTGAGATCTGGAAGAGCATCTGCCCTCGGAAAGTTAAACATCAGCCATGGGTTGTCTGGACTATTCTTCCCAAGCATAGAAGAATAATTGTCCCTAATCGTTGAACCTGGACCATTCAACCTAACTGGGTCATTCTTCCGACAAAATTCACAATGCAACCTGGAGAATGAGTCTGCCCTAGGGAATGACTATCCCTGATTGCTGAACCTGGACCATTCTTCTGGCACGGTTCACAGTGCAACCTAGAGAGAATGAGTCTGCCCTACGGAATCACTGTCTAGACCATTTCCTACGGAAAGGATTGTCCTGCACCAACCTCATACATCGGATCATTCTTCGAAACTGCTCACAACTATGAACTTCGAAAGAATGATTGCCCGAAGAGGCGGACCATTCTTGACCACTTCTTAGAGTGACTATCCTAGACCATTCCCCCACACTGTCCACAAGGGGAATCGATGTCTATGGTACATCAACAATCTATCAGACCATGATTATCTGTTCTAGACCATTTTCCGAACTAGAAAATGACTGTCCATCAAAAATCCTGGACCACTTTCCGGACTGGAAAGTGACTGCCCAACCTGGACCATTTTCCAAACTGGAAAATGACTGTCCATATATCAATAACATATCAGTGCTCCCTCCCCAACCTAGGGAGTAATCACTTCCCTTTCCAATAAGGAAGTCATTTCCACGAGTCTCAGCTTGTCCCTTAAGTACGCAAACTTTTCATCTTGGACAGAGGCTTTACCAAAAATATTTGCTATTTGCTCATCAGTGGAGATATGCTGGAGAACTACTACTCCCCTCTGGACTTTATCACGGAGAAAATAGTACTTGATCTCAATTTTAACCTATCATGGAACAACGGGTTCTCTGAGAGCTTCACACAACGTTGGTTATCACAATATATCATGGTTGAATCCAGCACCTGATCAAACAATCCAGAAACTAGCTTACAGAGCCACACTAATTCCGTACAAGCATCACAAGCTGCAATATACTCTGCTTCTGCAGTGTTGAGTGCAACAAACTTTTGTTTCCTGCTAGCCCATGATATCGTGGCGAAGCTCAAACTGAAACATATCCAAGAAGCACTTCTTCGGTTCTCTGCACTTCCTTTCCAATCTTAATCGATAAATCCATGCAGTTGTATATAACTCAAACATCCCACGAAGACATTTCAAGTCGTGCTTTGCAATTATTAAATTCTCATCGCTAGGTTCCACCTGGAAATATTTTCACAACAAAGCAAATATCTGGCTGAGTATTCTCCAAATACATCAACGAGCCATTCAATTGTCGATACAGGGACGGGTCTACTAGATCAAAGTCTCTCAACTTCTTCAGATATGCCATCATGGGAGTTTGTTATGAATTTGCAATCCATTATCCCGAACTTTTGAAGAACTATTTCGATACACTTCCTCTTTCATAAGAAGTTTTCACCACGCTTTTGTTGTGCATGAGAGGCTCTGCACCAAGTTGCTTGAATCCATACAAGGTCATCTTCCATCTGCATTCATGGGTCTCTTTCTGGTATACCTCAAAACCTTGAGGTTGCTCTACATATGCTTCTTCTTCAATTACTCTGTTGAAAAGAACAGTCTTTACATCCATCTAATGTAAACTCCAACCCATGGATACTGCAATAGATATAATGGCTTAGGTAGAGATATATCTGGTTACTGGAACAAATTGTCATCATAGTCTTCTCCCTCCTTCTGGGAGAACCCTCTAGCCCCGAATCTCGCCTTTGTATCTATCAAAACTTCCATCTATAAGTCTTCATGGATTCTTCAATGGACCATATCATTGGGGATTAGCTCCCTCCTAATCCCAGCTTCATGCCTGAATGAGAAATATTTAGAACTTCCTTGTTTTTATTCTAAGACTGCATGTTTCTGGAATTCTGCAATCAATTCCCTCTATCTGAGAGAGTCCTTGCTTCTGTCTATTGCATCTCTCTTTGCTTTCTGCAAAGTGTCACAAGCCTGTTCTGGTTTCCTTTTAATTATTGACTTCCTCTGAGTCTTTTTAAGTTTGTTTCTATATGTTATGATTGTTTCTCATCTGGCAGTTGTTGCAAGCATTGTGTCATCCTTAAAAACTTCTTCTATGACAGCTTCCGCAAAGATTGTTAATCAAAGGTTTGTCAACATATTTCACAAGGGTACCTGCCCGAAACAAGACAAGAAGCAAAAGAAAGATCCAGGACAATATGTTTATTATAGGAAGTCAAAACAAGAATAAGGACAAGGATAGAGGCAATTGCTACAAGACTGGAGAGACATCTTCATGATAGCCTTCATGAAATAACTTGCCTGAGACAACAAGAACAACAGTGTTTCCAATACAACATCTTTCAAATGAAGGATAGTTTCTTGGTAGCATTACTAAGATGATCTAATCTGAGAACGAGAACAAGAACAAGAAATATCTCCTAGAGTAGGTGTTAGTTCATATTTGCAAATAAGTACACTGAGTAGAATAAGCTACTAAGTACTTATCAATACTCACTTAAGTGACAATAAAAAAGATGTCAAACTTGATATGCAAACCCGGAGTCTTGCTATTGTTCCACTTGAATTTCTTTTCTTCTGGGGCAAGTATCCTTTCCGACCTATCCCTCAAACTTAAAACAATATGATTTCTTCACAGAAAACTGAGTTAGAGAATACGATCTCAACCTTATAATATCTTGACTAAAGTCAGCTTATAACTTTGACTAGAAGTTCATAATGCCATAATAGCCAAAGATATATCAAGTCAAACCTAGAGAGTGTGTTGATCTTTTGAATGCACTGAATCCAAGATCACTTCTTTGGACAAGATCCCTTGTACATTCCTTGCAAACACACGCATGCTAATGATACAAATTAAAAGAACATGTATAGGTACATACCTTTGTTACCCAACTGTGACGATAGAATGATTTTCCTAGACCAGAGGTTTAGCTGCTAGAGGATTGGTAAACCTCATAATGTTCCTTTTTGTAGATTTCTCTTGGGCACATCATACACTTTCTTCATGCTAGGTCTTATGTCTTCATAACTGCCTTCCATTTTGACTTTTGACTGGTCAACCTTAGATTTTGACTTGGTAAAACGTTGACTTTGACCAAAATTTCAAACTTGACGTCTTGGCTTACTGAGAGTACCAGTTGGTGCACTAGGCTAGGGTGCACTAGGTTATCCAGGAATTAGGTCAAGCGCTTCACCTAAGGTGCCTCAACATGAGGGTTAGGGTTTCGTTGCTGCAGCAAAACTTTGACTGAAACTGAGCAAATCCTTCCAATCTACCTTCTAGTGGTTAGACTATCTGAAGAGAATGTGGGCCCATAACCTGTTAGAATAAAAGGTGTGCTCGTTTCACTGTAGACAAGATCTCAATATTGTCACCCAACCATAGGCACAAATGCCACCCCCGAGCACCTTAACCTTGACAAACATAATAATTCTGGAAGCAAACCCTAGAACCAATAGCCAAGCAAGGAAGCATATCTCTCTCAAGAGCTAGCATACCAAGCAGAAAGTCCAAACCATAGCCAAGCAAAAAATTCAACCATAACCAAAGACCAAGTCACAACTGCAGCAACTGCAGTTCTCTTTCAGTCATGCGCACCACTTGTCCTTATGCAGTTGTGAGAGTGAATGTGATAAACGAGCTCTAGCACCCTCTTATTTATAGTCCTCCAAGTGACCTAACTGGGTCGACTTCTACTTCTAGAGGATAATAATTTAATATAAATTATTATCTTGAACCGACTTGTCTTCTAAGGTTATTTCCTAACCTTCTAGGGTTTCTCTTGCTTCCCAAAATATTCTAGACTCGTCAAAGGTTACATGTAGAGGTTAATACCTCCCGCAACTACCATAATATCAACACATGTCACCTATCACTCACTATGGTGCAAACAATCTCTTGGGTAATAATTCATCTCATATAGTTATGTTTGGTCTTGGCTCTCTGAATCTCTTGGTTGTATTGATCTAATTGTTCTTGCAATGTAGTGTGGTTTTTCTCGTGCATTTATTTTGAATTTTCTTCACTTGAAGCACACTTTCTTTCACGCAGTAATCATTTGTTCACAGTGTTATAAACGTCTCTAGAATTTGATCCAACCAATTAAAAGTTATTATCTAAACTCATCCTCACTCTTGATTGTTTATGGAAAGCCTAAGAGTGAGCTTTTAGTGTGTTGATCGTCTTGGAATATGTGCAGATTTGATAATTAGGTGGTAGCGTACATTTAATAGGGTTGGTTTGCCTACAGTTGTTGGGAAAATTTGCTTGTGCAGGTTTGCATGATAACATGTAGTGAAAGAATTCACAAGTGTAGGCCTTGTTATCCCCCACTTTTAGGGATAACTAAGGAGATTATGTCTCGAGGCCTACAGATCCTAGACATGGAGTACCGAGAGCCAAATCGACTTGAGCATGGCCCTGGAGGGCCCATCTTTTCTTCCTTTCAGCGCCTCCACTTTGTCAGCAACAACAACATCCATCACCTCGGCCTGGTCCTGTAGCAGAGATGGATCTTGCTCCATGAGGTAATGAGTCAGGTATCATGGTATGTGTCACTTTGATCCTCAAAACCTTTTAATATGTGCATTTAATTCTTTTTGTTTCTAACAGGTGCTTGGATCTTATACTTATCCACTTGACCATGCCTGGGGAGATGACAGGATGCCCTAGTAAGCTTGTGCCCATAGGTTTTGAGTTGCCACTGGGGGGATTTCTGAAGAGACATCGTCCGCTCCCGTCATACTTACCACTTTTCATCTTACTTCCCGCTCATCCATCCCTTTACATTGGTCCGGGCATTGGGTTGGCCAATCATCTAAGGGTTGCACCTTGCCTTGTGGGAAGAAGGGGCTAAAGGCCCAGAAGGTAAAAGCAGCTGGCAAAAGATAAAAGCCTAAAAACAAAACCTCGAGATGCTTCGCCCATGGATCCCCGAGAAAGCAGTAAAAAGCTTCTCAGCAAGAAACAAGAGGGACCCATAAAAATAATAAAACAAGACCTAGTTAGAGGATAAGGGGTCTCATCACGAGCCAGCCTTCTCATTTCCGTGAAAGTGCTTGTGGGTAACATTGCCACCACTGGTCACCACGCCAGGGCGGTGTCCCCTGATTAGCTTCTTGAAAGAAAAAAGCAACAAAGAATAAAGAATAAAAGGCATGAATGGGCTTGGAAACATTTGCATCCAGGACAGGTGCAGCTTGCCTTCTACAAAGGCACCCACAGGTAAGCCTTGCATTTCCCTGCTATCACTGCACCCCTTGTCAGAATATCCCTTATCCACCTCACCCATTTACATGACTTGGATTTGATCTCTTCCAGAAACATCCCTTTTCCAGTGTACACTAGCCCAATAGGACGCCCTGTCACTTCCTCCAAACTTGCCTTGTAGATTTGTATAATGTCTTTGAGCACTTGACTGGGTAAAAGGTGTTTTATGCACATGTTTAATAAAATTGATGATTG
>ML789187.1:52921-64266 GCA_009831015.1 Picea engelmannii
CCTTCTCAAAACCCCAGGTCACCGGGGACGTCTCCCCTGGGCCTACCACCCTAAACAGAAAGAGCTATCCTATTGAGGTGACAGTGGTAGGATAGTCTCAGTTACGCCAGTTTGCCTTTCTTTCATCCATATTTTACCTTAACTACAAACAGCGCGATAACAAGCCTCATTTGCAACCACTAGAACTCGTCCTCTTCTCAAGAAGGTTCGCTACTGCAGCCAGGAAGTCGAAATTGCATCAAGGAGACATTCTTTTCTTGGTTTTGAGCCTTTGGGATAGGGTTTCTCTCTCTCCTATTGATGCGCTATCTTGCCTATGTGTTTTTCTGGATGAGCACACATTTTGTTGTGCTAGGGTTTCTTCATTGTGACATTGTACTTGTGATTCTTGGTTGGATATTCTTCCAAAGAAAGGGTTGCTGGGTTTTTCCCCCGTTGTGGGTTTTCCCAGGGTAAATTTTGTGTCTCTTTGTGCATGGTGTGACTTCAGTGATCTTGGCATATTTTTATGTGTATAGTTATAATGTGACATATAATTATCCAGATCTGGAACCACATAAAAATCAACACTTCCCCCCCTCAATCTGCAATCCTGGAGGAAGAACACCTGGATACTGGCTCTGAATTGTTGTAGCAGCCATGTATTGCGGAAAAAAACATAGTTTACTCATAAATATGCCTGAAAATACACAACTTTTGCCAAATCTTCTGAAAAAACAGCCCAATAAACCATAGATCTACTCTCAAATAGCTAAAAAACACACAGATCTTGACAGATCTGTACAGATCTGTAGTCAGATTGCTAGCAACTAGCACCAAATCTGTCAATTTCTACTTGGATCTGCTGAAAAACAATAAATCAGCAACCAATTCTTCCAGATCTACAAATCTAGGCATCAATACAGGAAAGAACAGACTGAATCTACTCCAAAATCCTCTGAATTGAAAAAAATTCAAAAATTTTATGGAAGAACGGGTTTGTACAACTCCAATTTCTATTTTGGCAGCTAAAATCAACAGCTGATTTTTCGGCGGCTCGATTCCCCCTCGCCCCTTTTTTTCTTCTCTCTTCCGAAACCTCAACCTGGTTTCGAACAATCTGAAACTCTTTTAGCTCTTTGATTTGTCACACTGAAATCCCTCGATTTGTCTCTGCCAATATCAATCCCTAGGTCTTCACGCTCGCACAAACTCCATGGCACCCAAACTGTTGAAGTCACAAGAGTGGAAACCTTGTCTTTCAAAGACCCCAAACTCTTGATACGACTTCGAGAATGTTGAGCTCTAATACCATATAATGATAACACGAACACATAAAGGAAACCAAGATTGCACTCATAATGAGAAAGCGAAGGCTTTCTTATAAAGAGTTACAAACTAGTTGAGTCAATCGACTTTATCAATGTGGGATACACCAAAAACCACACTAAAGTGAAATAATGCATAAAATAACCTAATGTCCAAGTGACTTTATTAATTCCTATGTCTAATATCTAATTGACCATTATAATCTAATATTTACTTTAACATTTATCACGTATGACTTATTACCACTTTATGACATTATTATTTTAGTACATAATAGTTACTCCTTAGATAAAATAAACATTACAATATCTAACATATTAATGTCAACAAGTAACCACAAAGTGGCAAAGGGATCTAAATAAAGGGTATGTTAGTTATAATATATCTAGAGAGTCCATAAGCACCCCCAAACTCAATACTATTAAGTAGTAAAGGATAGAATCTACAAAGTTAAAATATAGTTGTGCCAATGTGCAGCAATAAAATAGAGGTGTATGCAATCAAGGAAGATGCTCATCCTTGTCCAATTATATGGAAGACCAGTAAGGTGGGAAGCTAAAAAATGTGGTATAAGGTGATTTTACATAAGGTGATAAGATGCACCACTAATTGTAAAGGAAATAGAGCATAGTTACATACCAGTCAAGATAACATCTCCTTCAAAAAGTGTCATTATTGAGCTTATGTGACTTATAAGATAGGGAATTTTAAACATCATGTCTTTGGTAGACCCCTTTTGTTTGATTTCACCATCAACCTGCAAGAGAAATAACTTAAACGTAACAAGTTATAATCTGCCCATGCCATCTACTAATAAATAAGAACAATCACTTTAGAACCAATTGCATATCTTCTTAAAAATGCGAGATAGCAAATGAGTATCTCACCTTTAACCAAAGTTCCAAGTTGTCTTGATTAGGAACCATAGATTTGGGTATCTAACAAAGTCCCAAAAAATAATATAAGATATTTAACAAATTGTAATTCTAATGTACATTACAACTAGTTCAATATTAAAGAGTTCAATGTTAAACATCTATAGAATTTTGTCAAGGCCATATGCTTCCAAGGAGAAGGAGAACGTGAAACAAAGTGTCGAAAGTCCAAAGAATAAGAAAAAAGGGTTTTGTTTGTATTAAGTAATTTTATGAATGAGAAGTAATAAATCAAGCAAGAGAGCGAACAATAAATATGAAAATGTGGAATCTCTTGTAATAAGTGGGAAATCTCCTTTAACCATAGCATAGAAACAATCTCCCTTATAGCAACATGACTTTTCTACACTTATCCAAAGTTAAGTGAATGTTAGTTGTTAGGATATTAAAGTGTTTATTTTGTACCTACGTAATAAATGTTAGACTTGGGGGTTAGTGACTTGGTGAATATTATATGTTAGCCAATGTTAGCAATAAAACTTGAGACAAATTACAGATTAGGAAATTAATAAAAGGTTAGCTGTTAACCAAATTATTCTGTTATGTGCATAAATCCTGCTTCGATGTATGCACACATGTATCAAGCCAATTGTATGAATTGATTATACATTATTGTATTTTGTAAAGCTTTTGAAATGGGGAAAATGATTTGATGCATTATTGTTTAGGCCCTGGAGATTGGCAGGGTAAAGATGGCATAGTTTCACAATCTAAATATGTAAGGGGACTGTTGGAAAAGTTCTACCTGGCTGATTGTAAAGCTTCCTCTGCATCCTCAGAATCCAGTAAAAATTTGTCAGCTAAGGAAGATTCCCACCAATTGATGAGACTTTCATAAGAAAATTAGTCGGAAGCTTACTTTATATTACCAGAACATGGCTAGATATTAATTATGCAGTAGAAATGGTCGCTCAGTTTATGACATCACAAATGAGAACACACTAGAATGCAGCAAGAAGAATCTCAAGGTATGCAAGGGACCAGAGGTGCTTTAGACTTTGGGCTTGTATTTGGGAGAATTAAGAAATTTCAGTTCATTGGCTTTACAAACTATGATTAGGCAAGCTGTGTAAATGAGAGTAACCCTACCTTTGATTTTTTTTTTATAGCCTTGGTTCATCTTTGATTTCATGGGCTAGCAAAAAACAACTTGTTATAACCTAGATTGGATTTCTTCAAAATCCAATTTGAGTGCCTATCTTACTTTTGATCGTGAGCTTATTATGGGATGGATTGGTTGGTCGATTCATCAACACAGCATCAACGGTTTGTGGAGTGCCTTCTAGACTTGATACACAGTTGCATGTTTTTGTTACTCGTGGATAGATGGTTGGACAGGTTCTTGAACAAGTTATTCATATAAGTAAATTCATAGATTACATCACAGATACAGGTGGACAGGCAATTCAGAGGCAGCAGGTGCCCCATACTTGCAAGTTGAGTGCAGTATTCAGAGTATGTATGGGAGAACAAAGACCCTGAAGGGTATGATCGGCTTCATTTTTGCAGACTTATATTTTTTTAAATTTGATCATAGATTTCGGTACCCTTTGGGCAGATGTGCATGGAGTTTGAATTTCAGGCAAATCTGAGAAGTTGTTATTTTTAGCAACAGTTATTTCAGCAGCTTCTGAGAGACATTCGATTTACAGGATGATTACATATTTGAGGACCCCATTGGGACATTTTTCTATGGTTCAATTTTCAGGGACATTTTGCTATGGTTCAATTTTCAGTTGGTTTGAGATTTTTTAGCAGGGTGACTGGACTTTTGGATACCCATTATTCCATGCATTGCAAGCATCAGATTTCAAGCCGTTCTGGGCAAATTTTCTAAGGCAAAATGAGATTTTTTGGGACTTTTTTGACACTTAGCATGAACCTAACCTAGGCTCTTCTAGTTGCTTCTGTTTGCTGTTTTAAAACAGCAAACATAGGACAGCTAGATAGCTTGATCTTAAATTTAAAACAAGACGCTAATCTAGCTTCAAATCTGGAAGAAAATAGGCTAGAAAATGCCCTAGATCTACTCTTTGAATTGAAAAAATTCTAACTAGATCTAGAAACTTTGCAAGCAAAGGAAACTAATTTAAACTTTTGATTTAAGATTAACTTCTTAAGCATGCAATGAAAAGTAACCAAATGATTTTAAAGAAAGATGAGAGCGAGAAGAAGAAACTCGTTTCTTTTAAAAATTGAAAGTTTATGGGCGATGGGGTCATTTGATGAAGAGTAGAGGGAGCTCAATCTTTTGAAACTCTTGGACAGTGATGGTTGAAGCAACAACCAATCAGCCCTAGAAGCTTGAAGAACCTGCAAAAATGTACTCCAATCCTGCAAATACTTGTTAAAGGTCTTCCCTACACAAAACGACGCTCAAACATGCATGTTAATTTAACCGAAAATGAAGCATGCAATATAAGAGTCTATGATTTATAAGGAAGAAACAAGATGAATCAAACTAGATTTATCTTATCCTACTGTATGATAGCATACCTTCAAAGCCTTGCAAATTTATTACAAAATTGAAATACAAGATACAAGTTACCTCATAAAGAAAATGGCACTAGATCAAAGCATCCACACATAGCATCAACAACAATAGAATTCCAAAGTCTTCTTTATTCAATTCTCAAATGATACAATGATACAATATAGTTTGTCTTCCCAAGCTCCAACTCTAACAATGGAGGAGGGGTAGGCTTGCTTATATAGCAAATGGGGTGACAACTTCAAGAGGGATGCTCATGAGCTAAGGAGGCGATGCGCTAGGGTTACCGGAATGGCGCACTTAGTAAAGGGGAGAGGTGAGGGAGTGAAGTGGTGGAAGGGTAGTGGACTATGGTGAAAGGTGAGTGTAGTGGAGTGAAGTGAGGTGAGAGTGGGGTGAGGTGGAGTGAAGGGGTAGTTTAGGAATGCGTGGGCACATTAGGATGTGCACCCCTCCTCTAGAATGCGCCACATAGTTAGGTGGGGTCAAGTTCCCTCATTGGGATCTCCCCCATGTACACATCACTTCAATAAAGTCGCCATCACCATAGTTTAACTCACCTAGGCTTCCAGTCGACTGGGGATAGGAGAAAAACATATTTCAAACATGTTCCCCAGTTCTCCTAAAATTTAGGAAATGAATTTAAATACCCCTTTTTTGTAAATTTAGAGTAAATTTGATTTTTTAGTGATAATAATCACTTTTTTGTCTTGAAAGATGGGAAATAAGGGTTTACATGATACTCTGGACTGGAAAACGACCATAAATATGGCATCTGACAATGTTTGATGCCGTATTTTTACAATTTATTAACTCAAAATTAAAAAATTCCAATTTTGCGGGAATTTAATTAATTCACTAAAACATTAAAAAAAACCTATCAAACCTAGCCGCAATTTCCAAATGACTCAATCAACATGACCTAGTATGAGTTCATATGCATTTAGACACTAGACATTGGTTTTCCATGCCAAGGCCTAACCACCAACAAGTACTTCAGCTCTGGGGTTCGTCCTCTGAGTGAAAAAACTTAGAAATTATTTAATCGCTCACAAAGGCAAGCAGAAAAAATAATTAACAAGTAAAAAAAACACTCTAGAGTTCATGCTCGTTTCTATGTCTTAGGTGGCCAATAGCCTTTTACAATATCTCATACTCATGTCATTTATTACAATGGTGGAAATGCAGAAAAAAATGGTCCTTAATAAGACCGGTTGAACTCTGAACTCTGTCATATGAGCACTGATTGTTCATTCTTTGGTGGCTCTTCAAGAAATCCAGCTTGTGCAAATTGGTGGATAACATTGGCTCCATATGGGGACGTGTGCTTGATCCTTTTACAGAAAGGGAGAGCATGCGAGAATCCAGAATCTGTCCCTACATCACAAACATCTCGCCAAAAACAACAACAGCGACACATGTATATGAAGACCAAGTGTAAATTGAAATTGCACAATTATTATACATGTAAATACAAAAATGAAAATGAACTATTATACATAAAGTTAAAAGAAGAAAGTGACCATAAATGAAATTTAAAATGCTGAGGAAAGGGTTAGAGATACATTACAGAGGATGCCCCATGGCATCAAATAACATTATTGACGAAGACTTGAAAATTGTCTGCTCACTGGTAGCTTTAACCTTTCCAATCTCCAACTGGCTGAAGTGGAAAATACATAAACCAACCAAGTCATGGACGAAACAAGACCTCAGATGTCTGAATAATCCCAGTCCGGGATGACTCGTTGAAGATCCTTTTCCAAGTTTTATTAACTTGGCCCTTTTCTTGGGATCGAACCACCCAAGAAACATATGTTTGTTTTTATTCAACCAAACTTTGAAGTTTGATAAGCCTTGTAAGTCTTTAATGAAGCTCTGCATTGGACTATCATGGTGGAAGGCTAACCATTGTTCATAATGATTTGGAGTTGACAAACTGAAGCTATCTTCCAATTTCCCATTATATGTCATTAAGTCATCTGTTGGCTGAGAGATTGGAACCGGAACTGGAGCTGGAACTGGAACTGGAACTATCAAGGAATCTGCTTCACTGATTGTTTCAAGATCATCATAATCGTCGAAAATTTTCTATGAGGAGATGGATTCCTTGGGAGGAGGGTGGGGATCTGGATATTCAATCATTTCAAACTCAAAATCCTTTGTTTCCTCATGACCAGTTAATGACTCATCTATAGGCTCTTCCGGAATTTCCAGGTGAAATTTCGTTTCTTGTTCACTGTGAAGCTTTGGCTCTATAGGGTCTGAATACTCAATACAAGCTTCTGCCTCTGCAAGGCGGGTTTCCATGGCCTTTAACTACATTGTATGGACGAATTCCATGGCCTGAATGACATCTTTAAATTCCTCATCAGAATCTGGTGAAGCATCTGAACTGATTGTCTTTATAACCGAAGGTACCTTCTCCTTCCACTTTTCCATGAAAGCATCAATCAATTCTTTGCAAGTTTTGACTTGGTTATCCTTGAGCTCTGTGAACCAATCAAGATCATCATCATCAAAGGACAAGATAAACAACTTCATTTGTGTATCTTCATATAAGGAATTGGTGCACCATTTATAGAAGCAATGTGAAACTCTGAACATGACGTCTAGCATCAACCATGTTATTACTTTGAAAACAAGGCAAATTTTGTAAAGCATTTTCTGGAATTATATGTGGATAACCACTTATTGCAGAGAAATCAATAGGTTTATAAAGATCATCCATTTCTAAGCCAGACTTATTATTAAAAAAGAAAGGTCTAATAGAGATGGATTGGGACCCAAAAATTACTAAGGATCCTACGAGAAGAAAGCTTGGCTAACTTCCTCCAAAAACACCTTCGGATTTAAGGATGAAGCTAAGCAAACCGTGAGTTCCTCCTTGCATAATACTTTGTCAAATTATTTTGAAGTGGAGTTGTCAGATGATCAAGTTTATTCTAAACAAACAAGAAGCATCAAACAAAGTAAAAAAAGAAAACAAGTCGTGTTCCGGGAATAGAAAGATTTATCCCTGGCAACGACGCCAAAATGTTGCCATCCTTATACACACCTGGGGTAACGTGGAAGAAACCTTCAATCCACTTGGTGTGTCCTTGGGGGCAAGTTTCAAGTCAAGGTGTTGTCACCTGATCCTCAACTCCTCCGTCTAGGCCAACTCCTAGCGAAGCCAAGGGGGGTAAGTCCCTATAAAAATAATCTAAGACTCTTTAACTAAGAAAGCAAAAGAACTTTAATCTAGGAGTTTATTGCTTGAAATAAAACTTAACAAATCAACATTTAGCATTCATTATCATCATCATCATAATCATAAAGTATTTGCTATGCATATATCAAAGGATACAAGATCTGCAAGATTTAAGCATGTAAGTTAGACAAAATGCATAAATGCAAATATTGCTCACATAAGATAAAAAAAAATATAACAATTACCAGTGCCTTAAATGGAGTCGTGGGCAATGTAGATCGAAAGTTTTATTAAGGTAAATTGACGTTCAGTTAGTGAGAAGATTTTAATTGCAAGTAAAGTAAATGTGTGTCTAAACTAGATTTGGTCCTTAGGAAGGGTCCCTAAAGTGGAGGTTGAGCAATGTCGCAGATCCAACAAGATAAACCCTCTGATTTGACACACAAGCCCAAGAAAATGTGAAGGGATCTGACAGAGATAATCTAGATCTCAAAGTTTCCACCAGATAACCTCACAAATTCCCTTACGTTTCCACTAAAGCGAAGATTCCTTATAGCATTTCCCTAATTAGACTAGTAAGGTTCAATTACTTTGTAATGCTTGAAAGAGATAAATTGAAGTACCCTGCTTTGTAATTGAAAGACTTGCACAAATACTTGAAAAAGAGAAAGATTTGTTGCAACACTTAGATTTAGTACCCGGCTTTGTAGTTGAGAGATAAATTACAAGATACTTTAGAAATTGAAAACGGTTGCAAAATTTATTACTGAAAAAGAATTGAAGCAAATTGAACTAAGCATGCATAAGAGATTTCATTAATTAGCCATACATGCGAAATAATGAGTGTTTATTGTGTGTTCGATGTACTTGACTTGTGTGTTTGATTAAGAGATTCCAAACATGCAACAAGAAGGCCAAACCAAGAACACAAATCCCCCTAATGGGGATGGAGAAACTGGGCACAAAAGGGCCCGCTTTTAATGCAACTATTACAACAGAGAACAAAGGTTTTCTTTGAGCTTTTAACTTTAGGAAAGAAAAGAGATCCTTATAATTGGATCATTAAAAGAAAGTACAAGAAAGAAGAAGAAAAGGGAAACTTTGTTGATGAAGTTAAAACCCCCAAGGTGCCCCAGAAGTCTTGATTTCACCAAAAAATGGCAGAATCTCCCCTTGGACCTGTTATTGCTGCAAGAAAACAGCAAGCAAAGTAAGTTAGAAAGTGATAAAACTAAAAAAAATTATCAAATTTTTTCGGAAAATTCTCCAAGGCAAAATGAGATTTTTGGGGATTTTTTTGACACTTAGCATGAACCTAACCTGGGCTCTTCTAGTTGCTTTTGTTTGTTGTTTTAAAATAGCAAACTTAGGACAGCTAGATAGCTTGATCTTAACTTTAAAACAAGACACTAATCTAGCTTCAAATCTAGAAGAAAATAGGCTAGAAAATGCCCTAGATATACTCTTTGAATTGAAAAAATTCTAACTAGATCTAGAAACTTTGCATGCAAAAGAAACTAATTTAAACTTTTGATTTAAGATTAACTTCTTAAGCATGCAATGAAAAGTAACCAAATGATATTAAAGAAAGATGAGAGGGAGAAGAAGAAACTTGTTTCTTTCAAAAATTGAAAGTTTATAGGTGATGGGGTCCTTTGATGAAGAGTAGAGGGAGCTCAATCTTTTGAAACTCTTGGACAGTAATGGTTGAAGCAACAACCAATCAACCCTCCAAGCTTGAAGAACCTGCAAAAATGTACTCCAATCTTGCAAACACTTGTTAAAGGTCTTCCCTACACAAAACAACGCTCAAACATGCATGTTAGTTTAACCGAAAACAAAGCATGCAATATAAGAGTCTATGATTTATAAGGAAGAAACAAGATGAATCAAACTAGATTTATCTTATCCTACTGTATGATAGCATACCTTCAAAGCCTTGCAAATGAATTACAAAATTGAAATACAAGATACAAGTTACCTCATAAAGAAAATGGCACTAGATCAAAGCATCCACACAAAGCATCCACAACAATAAAACTCCAAAGTCTTCTTTATTCAATTCTCAAATGATACAATGATACATTATAGTCTGTCTTCCCAAGCTCCAACTCTAACAATGGAGGAGGGGTAGGCTTGCTTATATAGCAAATGGGGTGACAACTTCAAGAGGGATGCGCATGAGCTAAGGAGGAGATGCACTAGGGTTAGGGGAATGGCGCACTTAGTAAAGGGGAGAGGTGAGGGAGTGAAGTGAGGTGGAAGGGTAGTGGACTAGGGTGAAAGGTGAGTGTAGTGGAATGAAGTGAGGTGAGAGTGGGGTGAGGTGCAGTTAAGGGGTAGTTTAGGAATGCGTGGGCACATTGGGATGTGTGCCCCTCCTCTAGAATGTGCCACATAGTTAGGTGGGGTCGAGTTCCCTCATTGGGATCTCCCCCATGTACACATCACTTCAATCAAGTCACCATCACCTTAGTTTAACTCGCCTAGGCTTCCAGTCGACTGGGGACAGGAGAAAAACATGTTTCAAACATGTTCCCTAGTTCTCCTAAAATTTAGGAAATGATTTTAAATACCCATTTTCTGTAAATTTAGAGTAAATTTGATTTTTTAGTGATAAAAATCACCTTTTTGTCTCAAAAGATGGGAAATAAGGGTTTACATGATACTCTGGACTGGAAAACGACCATAAATATGGCATCTGACAATGTTTGATACCATATTTTTACAATTTATGGACTCAAAATTAAAAAATTCCAATTTTGCGGGAATTTAATTAATTCACTAAAACATTAAAAAAAACCTATCAAACCTAGCCGCAATTTCCAAATGACTCAATCAACATGACCTAGTATGAGCTCATATACATTTAGACACTAGACATTGGTTTTCCATGCCAAGGCCTAAACACCAGCAAGTACTCCAGCTCTGGAGTTTGTCTTCTGAGTGAAAAAACTTGGAAATTATTTAATCGCTCACAAAGGCAAGCAGAAAAAATAATTAACAAGTAAAAAAAACACTCTAGAGTACATGCTCGTTTCTAGGTCTTAGGTGGCCAATAGCCTTTTACAATATCTCATACTCAGGTCATTTATTACAATGGTGGAAATGCGTAAAAAATCGGTCCTTCATAACATCGGTTGAACTTTGAACTCTGTCATATGAGCATTGATTGCTCATTCTTTGGAGGCTCTTCAAGAAATCCAGCTTGTGCAAATTGGTGGATAACAGAGCCCAAAATAAAAATGCAATAATAATCCAAGGTGAGTGAGAGGTGTGCCCTTGCCTTTCCTTTATACCTCCAATTTGTTTCTCTGTTGAGTTAGTTAACCCCTAGGGTTAACTCCTAACTCATTCTCATGTGTTCTATTCTTTCATTGAGTTACTTTTCTTTTTCCAAGTCAACTTAATATTATAA
>ML789187.1:118461-131006 GCA_009831015.1 Picea engelmannii
TATAATATAAGTATTTATATATACTCTATATAATTTCTACGTGTATTCCCTATATACTTTATAGGGTCCAGTTTCTATTTTAACCTTAATATTGTTGGCAGTAAAAAGTTAATATGGGGGCTTATTCTCACAACTTCTTTGTTTTCTTCTAAGTGTGAATCCTTTCACCACCACATCTACTTAGACCAGCGTGAATGCCCTAGATCTATAATTTATTTATTTATTTATTTATTTTGGTCTCATACCAACCCTTTCACAGTGGCGTATGGCAGCATTAGAGGCAAACTCTTTCACATAGCATTATGCTTTGATTTCGTCAGTTTATGAACCCCTTCCACTAGACTCTAGACATTTAGAGTACCTAAGAGTGGATTTAGCCACCGTAAAATTCTTGCTAGATTGATTTTATTATTGCTGACACAATCACTCTTATGCCCAGTAAGACTATAGTGAATAATCACCCGCAATTTCACTATAGTGCATATAAAAGAATAGCTTCCCACTACAACCAGATGGTAATTTTTTTTGTTCCGGAATCTCTATAACAACGGATAGTCCATTGAAGATTTTCCTTTCTTATGTGGCTATTCGACCATCAATTTTGAATAGCGTCCAAATTATCTAACTTTGCTCTTCAAGCTTTCCTTTTTAGCTAGTGGAATGGAGATAGTATCAGAAAATTTTGATAAAAGATTTTGGGTGTGGCAAAAAGCTAGAGCAGAACGTGGCTTCAATTAAGTTATGTTTTTTTATTATGTCTTTTTATTATGATTTTTTATTATTTATATTATTATTATTATTATTATTAATTATTAATTATATAGGTATGTTTTTTATAAATGCTAAGGTGTATTTATATGCATTGACTAGTTACAATGGATCATGGATCATGTCCTAGGTCATGTTCCTTAATTAAGTTAAGTTGTATTATTATTATTATTATTAATTATATATGTATGTCCACAACGATTTCATAAATTGGTAGACACTTCATGGTAGGAATGCTTTAAAAGTACAAATATTTTCTTTATGGTTACTCTCACAAGTAGTTAATTCATCAACATCTCAGAGGAATAGTTAATTCATCAACCTCTAATAGGAATTGGTGGCTAAGTGTACTTATGATTTTATTCATTCAACACGGAGAAGTTGATTGAGATCAAAGAATGAAAAAAAAACTCATTTACACTCACAGTACCCTTTAACTTATTTCTATGAAAGACCTACGGTACAACGAAGGTCCTTCAAAGAAATGGGGCCAATACAAAGATGATGTTGTATGCATGGATGAGGAGATTGAACTTGATGGTCGTGTTGATTTGCCTATAGTCACAAACCTTGCAAATGAGACAGTGCTTAAGAGTGACAAGTACCTCTAGAGCTTTTTGACTAAGGATTAAGAGTGACAAGTACCTCTAGAGATTTTTGACTAACGATCTGAAAGGATACAATATATTCTTGTTGATGATTACATCTTCGTGAGACATCCTCCAAGACACGGACTAAGTGAGTCGACCAATGAGAGAGCCCATGTGTTGGGTGTGCCCATGAGATGGGTGTGTCGTTCCTCTCTGGACTGAGATGAGACAATGTGTGCCCCTGTGTGGGGTAAGGATGCCCATGAGATTGGTGTGTAGTTCCTCTCTGGATTGAGATGAAACAATGTGTACCCCTATGTTGGGTGAAGGTGCCCATGTGATGGGTGTACGTCAGACTCTGGACTGAGTTTCTATGACGTGTGGTCTCCTGCCTTGTGGACTCAGTTGAGTCAGGCTTGAAATGGTACTCCAGATGATTCTCCTATGGACTCAGTGAGATAGAGATCCATTGAGTAGGACATCTCTGTGGCTGAGCACAGGTGGACGTGCCCCTAGTGGCTGAGCACTAGTGGATGTGTGAGATCCCTTGCTATATTGTCTGAGAGTAAGATTTACCTGTAACCCTAATTGTGATGTAAAGGGTACAAGTTGGCTCCATCATATGTGAAAGATAATTAATGTTTATTGTAATAATTAATTATTTTTTGAGTTATTGAGGTCGGCCCTGTTGTGCCAATAGACACCACTTTTGGTATGTCCAGTCTAGTATAAATAAAGGTGACTTACCAATTGAAGAAACACACAAGTCACTTGTCATTTGGAAATTTCAGCAAGTACATCTTCTAGGGTTTTTCTCCCTTGTTGAGAAGGGTTTTCCCAGGATATTTCTTGTGTTCTTGTGCATGGTATTTCTTCTTGTGATCTTGGTTATTGCAACAATTGTGAATGGTGTAATTGCATTTGTTTATGGTTCAAGTAACTGATAAAATGAAATAAACCTCATGCTTGAGCCTAGCATAGTGAAAATTCAACATGGTTTCAGAGCATAGGTATTGAAGAACCCATTGCACAAGCATTAAAGCCAGTTGTCCTCCTTTCTGCAATTTCGTACGGCCTTCTAGGGGTTTTGCAATTCCATACGTCCCTCCTTCCTTTTCAGTTTCAGCACTTTATACTTGGACATTGGGGCTCAAATTGGCATAGGAGAGTACGGCCTCCTTCAGCGCACCTCCAGAGACTCTCAAAGTGCAATTCCAAGAATTTTGGATTTTTGGCCCTAGGGTTTCTAGGGATCCACAATTTTTTGCAGAAAATTCAGATTTAGGGTTTCTGCAACTCATTGAAGGAGTTTTACAGCTCACCGGTGTTCTTCTAACTTTCAAGGCTTATTGTTGGCAGTCATAAGCCCAACAAAACCTAGGTTTGCTAGCCTAGCCTAGCCGTTAGGTTTTCTAGCCCAGTTGGAAAGGGTTTGTGAAGAATCTGAAAATATGATGAACAGAACTATGATGGAAGATAAGCTTGATGAATCAAGCAAATACAGTTCCTGGAAGCCAAGACTTCAGAGAAATGAAGACATCAAAGAAGAAGCCTTCTTATTCATTTCAACACTCTTAGGTATGGTTCCTACTGATAATGATACTTGGTTAATTAACAGTGGTGCCTCCAGGCACATGACCGGATTTAAAAATCACCTAACAGATCTTGTTGAGAAAGAGACCAATCTACATGTTGTACTTGGAGACAATGCCAGATATAATGTGAAAGCGGTTGGAACTTCTACTTTCCAACTAGATTCTGACATACCTCTTCAATTAAGTGAGGTACTATATGTACTTGGGATGAAGAGGAACCTTGTCTCCATTTCTGCCTTAGAAGACAAAGGCTGCAAGGTTACTTTTTCTGAAGGAAAAGTTCTTGCATGGCACAAGGACTCACATATAAATTCTGCAAGAGTAATTGGTGTTCGAGAAAGCAGCTTATACAGGTTGACTATCAAACCAGTCCAGGCCCTATTATATGATATTATCAGCTTGAGTGAGCTATGGCATAGGAGACTTGCTCACATTCATTATAGATCCCTTCCAGCTCTAGGGAAAATGGTAACAGGCCTTCCAGAGATACAGATTCAGCATAAAGGTGTTTGCAAAGGTTGTGCTCTTGGCAAGAATGTAAAGGGGTCCTTCTTGAGCAATGACAATAGATCCAAGGAAATCTTGGACTTGATACATTCAGATGTGTGTGGCCAATGACTATTGCCTCCCTGAATGGATATGTGTACTATGTACTCTTCATAGATGATCACTCTCGAAAAACTTGGATTTATTTCCTGAAGACCAAGGATGGAGTCCTTGCAAGATTTCAAGAATTCAAAGCTCAGGTTGAGAACCTACCGGAAGAAAGATCAAGGTACTAAGATCAAATAATGGAGGAGAATACACCTCCAAGGATTTCAGTAATTTATGTATTGAAGCAGGGATCAAGAGGGAATACACGGTTCCTTACAACCCTCAGCAAAATGAGGAGGGAGAGAGGAAGAACAGAACCATCATCGAGGCAACCAAAGCAACGATACATGATCAGATTCTACCTATGATTTTGTGGGAAGAAGCATGCATGACAGCAGTATATGTTCAGAACAGAAGTTCTCACCAGATTTTGAGGAACATAACTCTCGAAGAAGCCTTCAACGGAGTGAAGGCTGAGATTGGGCACTTCAGGATATTTGGGTGTCCAGTACACTTTCATGTACCCAAAGAGAAGAGGTCCAAGCTAGACACTTCAAGCAGAAAAGGTACATTTGTGGGATACAGTGAATCTTCAAAGGCATATCGGATCTACATCCTTGTTCAGAGACAGATTGAGGTGAGCAGAGATGTTATCTTTGAAGAAGAGACAGCCTTTCAAAGATCCAGAGAATCTCAGATGGAGATTGACAGCAGACAGTACCGTCTCCCCCTTCAGCAGTTCAGAGGGAGAGAGACATTATTCCAGTTGATGCAGTTGGCTCCAATTGATATCCCCAGAGACATTGCAGTAGGCCATAAAAGGCCTGCCTGGGCTCAACAAACTCTGCAAGAGGCAGAGGGCCATGCAGCTCCTCAAGGCACATCCCGAGAGAGCAAGAGACCAAAGAGATTTTCGAGCTAATTTTCAGCCATGAGCCACATCATTGATACTGAGCCTTCTTGTCATGGAGAAGCAACAGGTTAGCAAGTATGGCAAGATGCCATGACAGAAGAGTGTCAATCCATCTTGAAGAATGATGTGTGGGATATTGTTCCAAGACCAGAAGGGAAGTCTGTAGTAACTTCCAAGTGGATCTATAAGATCAAGCATGCAGCTTATGGAAGTGTCGAGAAATACAAAGCGATATTTGTAGCCAGAGGATTCTCAAAGGTGGAGGGAATTGACTATGAGGAGACATTTGCTCGAGTAGCCCGATACACTTCCATCCGTACTATCATTGCACTAGCTGCATCCATGGGTTGGAAACTACATCAGATGGATGTAAAGACAGCATTTCTCAATGGTGAGATTGATGAAGAAGTTTACATTGAGCAGCCAGAAGGATTCGTGATACACGACAAGAAAACTCATGTGTGCAGGTTGAAGAAAGCCCTGTATGGACTAAAGCAGGCACCTCGTGCTTGGTACGAGAAGATGGATGGATTCTTGATGAGTTTGGGCTTCAGCAAGAGTGTTGTTGATCCAAACCTATACTATCATATTGTTGGTAACGAGTGCCTAATCTTGATCATGTATGTGGATGACTTATTCCTCACCGGTTCAGAAAGACTTATTGTTGAATGCAAGCGAGCATTGACTTCTGAATTCGAGATGAAGGATATGGGTATGCTGCACTACTTCTTAGGACTAGAAGTATGGCAAAGGATTGATGCAATTTTCCTGAGTCAAGGAAAATATACAATGGAGATATTGAAGAAGTTCGATCTGACAGACTGCAAATCCATGCCTACACCAATGGTGATGGATTTGAAGAAGATGAACGATGCTTATACTGATTCAAGCGAGATTGATCCACATTTGTACCAACAACTGATTGGATCATTGATGTATCTGGTTAACACCAGACCTGACATATGCTATGTAGTGAATGTACTTAGTTAGTTCATGAGTCAATCGAGACAGACTCACTGGATAGCAACGAAGCATGTATTGAGATATCTACGAGGCATAGTTGGATATGCCCTGAGATATGCCTCCAGTGTAGACATGAGTTTGCAGGGATATGTCGATGCAGATTGGGCAAGGAGCGCAGTGGACCAGAAGAGCACATCTGGTTGTTGTTTTACCTTGGGGTCTGTCATGGTTTCCTAGTGCAATAGGAAACAGAGCTCTGTGGCCTTGAGTACCGCAGAAGCGGAGTATATAGCGTTGAGTGTGGCAATCCACTAAGCAGTGTGGCTTCGCAAGCTCCTGATAAATTTATTTGATCATGAAATGGATCCTACCATTATTCATTGTGATAACCATAGTTGTGTGAAGCTCTCTGAGAACCCTGTGTTTCATGATAGATTGAAACACATTGAGATAAAATATCATTATATCAAAGACATGGTGCAGAGGAAAGCAGTACACGTGCAGTACCTTCCTACACATGAGCAGATTGTAGATATCTTCACCAAATCGCTTGCCAAAACGAAGTTCGAGTACTTATGTGAGAGACTTGGCCTGGTGGAGAATGCCTCCCTAACTGAGAGGGAGTGTTGATGATTACAGCTTCGTGAGACATCCTCCAGGACACAGACTGAGTGAGTCGACCTGTGAGAGAGCCCATGTGTTAGGTGTGCCCATGAGATGGGTGTGTCGTTCCTCTCTAGACTGAGATGAGACAATGTGTGCCCTTGTGTGGGGTGAGGATGCCCATGAGATGGGTGTGTCGTTCCTCTCTGGATTGAGATGAAACGATGTGTACCCCTGTGTTGGGTGAAGGTGCCCATGTGATGGGTATACATCAGACTCTAGACTGAGTTGTTATGACGTGTGGTCTCCTGCCTTGTGGACTCAGTTGAATCAGGCTTGAGATGGTACTCCGGATGATTCTCTTATGGACTCAGTGAGATAGAGATCTGTTGAGTAGGACGTCCATGTGGCTAAGCATAGGTGGACATGCCCCTAGTGGCTGAGCACTAGTGGATGTGTGAGATCCCTTGCTATATTCTCTGAGAGTAAGATTTAACTATAACCCTAATTGTAATGTAAAGGGTACAGGTCGGCTCCATCATATGTGAAAGATAATTGATATTTATTGTAATAATTAATTATTTTCTGAGTTATTGAGGTCAGCCTTGTTGTGTCAATAGACACCACTTTTGGTCTGTCCAGTCTAGTATAAATAAAGGTGATTACCCCATTGAGGAAACACACAAGTCACTTGTCATTTGGAAATCTCAGCAAGTACATCATCTAGGGCTGAAGTGTGCACCTCTCTTGAGCGCAAGTTTCAAGGTAGTAGAGCACCCTCTTGTGTGCATTAGGGTTTCTGGTTGGAGGATCTTCTCTTGAGAATATAGCAAAGGATTGTTGAGTTTTTCTCCCTTGTTGAGAAGGGTTTTCCCAGGATATTTCTTGTGTTCTTGTGCATGGTATTTCTTCTTGTGATCTTGGTTATTGCAGCAATTGTGAATGGTGTAGCTGCATTTGTTTATGGTTCAAGTAAATGATAAAATGAAATAAACCTCATGCTTGAGCCTAGCATAGTGAAAATGCAACAATTCCGACATAGGCATTAATGATTGATAAGCAAATACCATTGAGCATTGGGTAGTCTACTCTTTATTTATGGAATCTTCTGAATATACCGCATTCATTTTTAATTCTAACATTTTAAAATATTTATGGAATCTTCTGAATATACCGCATTCATTTTTAATTCTAACATTTTAAAATTTGGACCAAMCCACTCTGCTGCATCATCAAGAATAATTTTGAATCTTGTTTGAACTTTGAAGTTTTCAATTTTTAATGCAAAATTTTCTTGTCTTGTATTTTGAAATGTCCTTCCCATGACTCATGACCTTTGTGATTCTTGAATAACTCGTGTGATATCCATAATCATATAATTTTATGTTTTAGTTTTACTATTTTATTGAAAAATATTAATTCAAAGAACACGGTAATTTTATGTTTTAGTTTTACTATTTTATTGAAAAATATTAATTCAAAACAACACGGTAATTTTATGTTTTAAGTTTTACTATTTTATTGAAAAATATTTATTCAAACAACACGGTTTTATGTTTTAAGTTTTACTATTTTATTGAAAAATATTTATTCAAACGACACGGAATTGAGGAGAAGCTAAGAAAAAGGAAAGCCGTCTACCAAGACCGCAGTTGGCTCAGGTTCAAATCGAGCACACTCTATATTAACCAGGTCAGTCTTGAATTCGTTATGGGGTAATGCGGAGGAATTATCCTGTTTGAGTGCCCTAAAGGAACGACAAATCACTATTCCGAGGAGAAACTAACTCAAGCAACCAGGAATTCAACTCTTCAAATGAGGATAATTGTGTATCTGAAACAGACAAAACAGCGTCAGCCTAATCAAACTCAAATGCCCTCAAATTGCCTAAAGAACGTTGAGATGGTGTAACGTTCACTTCCGACTTGTTCCATGCAGTTAGGGATTCCACTGCCCAAGATTCATCTTTGATTTATAGCCAAAGAAGGGTCTTGACTCTTGACGGTGTTGTATGAGGGATGTGCCATCTCCAATTCCAGCGTCTCTTCTATCAAGAGAAAACCTCTGCCTGCAAATGGATCTTTCGGGATTCTACATACATTTTCTGCCCCTGGCTTCATTACTACGACTAGGGTTTCTTCAGGGCAGAATTCATCGGAGTTTTATAGTCGACAGTCTTGAAGGTGGTGCATCATATAGGTCCCATCTCTGCAACTAATGTTTCTACCATCGATATTAATCCCCGGTCTACTAATGAAGCGATCCATTAAACCTTTGACCAAATATATGAAAGCACAAATCAGGAAGAGAAGAGCATTTCATAGACAACTCATCCAAATTTATAAAAGAAATTAAAAAAAGAAAAAAGTCTTGATATGTTTTTAAGAAGTTTTAATATTCTTATTATTCTTTATACAAATAGTTCAAGAACAACTGTAGAAAAATGTTTTTAACAAGCTTTATTATTCTTTATACAAATAGTTCAAGAACAAGTGCAGAAAGATTTCTTTAAACAAGCTTTATTATTCTTTATACAAATAGTTCAAGAACAAGTGCAGAAAGATTTTTCCATTGGATGGAATTATTACCACAACCACATAATTAAAGGTTGTTGATATACGTAGAATGATTAACTTATATAAACCACCTTTAATAATGTTTCACTACCTGCCACAATCAATATACCTAACAAAATCAAATTTACATTCCATCTTAAAATTTGCAATCAAATTTGCATTCCATTTTAAAAATTTGCATTCTATTTTAAAATTTGCAAATATACAAATTTAAAGCAAATCTTTAAACACTACTAAAGCATAGGAAAATCTTATTAAACATTATTAAAGGAAAATCTTTAAATTCTACATTATTAAACCCAACTAAAGCACAGGCAAATCTTATTAAACATTATTAAACCCTTAATATTTAAACCCTACATTATTAAACCCATTATTATGTAGCTCTTACTCGTAATTTTCAAGAAAACGCTAAAGATTCAAAGAATTCTTATCTCATCGCTAATATATTAAAAGAAGCAAAGAATTCCGCTCGATTTAGACTCTGATTCACTATAGTGCCAATCGTACGAACAAAATTGAAGAATACATGGAATCCCAGAAACATACAAAAACTACTTTAAAACGAATTTAGAGACGGAATCAACAAAATTTAAAGAAAATGCAACAGAACACGTTCGAACACCTCATATTGGGCAAGCATGTGCTAACATTTAAACCGGTACAGAATCGAAACCACTGAATCTCAGATTTATATAACAGAGAAAACAGACCGCCTTTGCAACATCATTTAACGATTTACAGATAAAGCGACTTTGGACTCAAAGGCGCCAGGATATGTGCATATCTATTAGCAGTATCCACATCCTTTTGCGTCGGAAGGACGGTTGATGTAATTTAAGGAATTACCATCGGATCCGGGCGGGGGATGACCTTGCTATACGACTGATGAAAGGAGTATTTCTTGGCCTCCTGCTGCTATCTTGGCATTACCGACGAATGAATGTCGCTTATTAAACATTCACGCCATCCCATGCGATCGATCTGGGGTCTTGATCTATCTTCATTCACAGTCATTATCTACAGCTGATTATTTTCTCTACCAGGAAGAATCGGACGAACCGTAATGATCTAGTAATCGCGAAGACTGGCTCGAATCAAAAGGTAAGGTCGTAAGGCCAAGCGCCACCCCAACCCATAATATATGCCAAAAATTTAATTGGAGAAACACAGAAAATATCAAAGGAGAAACGCAGAAAATGCCAAAATGATCAGAGTGACCGTAGACAACATCGAAACAAAGATCAGAGTCTGCCACTTTGCCAGCATAAGGAAACCGCCGAGCTAGCCGGAAACTTATGGTTCGTGGCAGTGGAGGCTGTCGAAACGGTTCAATCGCAGCCATAAACGTCAGGATTAGCAACTTATCAATAATGCCTGGATTAGCAACTGCAATCAAGTTAAGCAATTACACCCGTCAATTTAATGTATAAGCCATGTGTACCGATAGCAGGGTACCCTGGGGGTGCCACGTCCTAAGACTATGAGTTCGCCTAATTGTTGATTCCCCGCCAAATACAGTTATAGTGGTGGCGGTTGGAAGTGTCATGTGAGTATGAGTTCGCCTAATTGTTGATTTCGCCAAATACGATTATAGTGGTGGCGGTCGGAAGTGTCACGTGAGTATGAGTTTGTCACATGAGTATCATGAGTATGAGTTTGCCTGATTTCACTAAATACAAAAAAACAAAAAAAAATACGTATCTATGTAACAACAAGTTGAAAACATGGACAGCCCGAACCAATTTACCTAAAAAGAATTTCAAAGAGATGAAAGCTTATTCCAAAAATACAGGTAAGCATAAATCATGGTTATCTTTTCATTGCACTTCATTGAGACTTGACAAAGCAATACCTTTATATGCAACTTGACTTAATTCAGGACAATTGTTTTGTTTGAGTCATTTTTACAGAGTTTTGTTCAAAACCTTCTGTCTCTAGAAAGCAGTCAACCCAAAAATCTAATAAACGTGGTGTTTCTGTCATTTAACCAAAAATTTTATTCATTTCAAGATTTCAACCTCAAAAGAAAATACATATTATCTTGAAGTAATTAACCATTTAAAAATGATAAAAAAAAATTAAAGTGAGAGGAAACACCTTCGCAGTACTTTGAATTTCCCTTGCGGTCATATCTAAGGCAAGTGCATAGCCTGGGAAAATGCAATCAACACAAGGGATCATAAAATACTTTCAAAAGGAGATTTAATTGATAATTCACCATAAATATTTAAAACAAATATTTACCATAAACTCCATCACATGAAGAAGCAACAGCATACACCACATTTTTTAAATTAAACACAAACATTAACTAACTATAAACGTTTTAGACATATTTGTTCACAAAGAACTAGATATGTTTTAAAATGTTATTGTGCATCTGTTTTTCAAGTCATGATAATGCAATCAGTGCATGTATGCTAACTATAATATCTATATTTGACAAATGTTGACATTAGTGTATATATTTTGTAGTTAGACTCATACATACTTTTGCATTTATATAAAAATATGGGAGTTATATTACCCATAATTTGGAGTAAGAGTGAAGCAATTTGGAGTTATATATGCAGAGAGTAATGTATTGGATTAGTGGGCAGTCAGTAACTTAATCATCACCCAGATCCTTACCGCAATGAGGCTGCCTATGTTATTTATACAAATAACCTCCTTTAGGCAAGATATAGCAGTTATTTTTCAAGGTCCACCATATGTCCACCTATTATATGTCAAGACTGTATATAACACACCCATGGTAGTGTGGCCTAGCGGAAAGCAGCTAGGTGATCGGGCTTGTATTAACAAGGAGCCCCGGGTTCCTAAACTTCCCAAGTGACTGTGGATGAGGCCAAATGTATATCCTGGGTGATTTTGAAAACATAGAAATGCCCCTCATAGCACAGCAGCATAGCCAAACAGGCAGATGTAAGTTTTTTTTCCAAGGAAAACCTCATGGAGAAACCCAAGGGATGCTTCCCCACCAATGTTGTATATGTCGTGTCGGGGAAAGTGTCGGTGAGGGTCCGGAATATAACTTCTCGGCGACATCGGTGGAAAATGTCGGAATATGTTGGCAAGACCTCAAAAAAATACAAAAGCAATCATTTTTTTCAATTTTTTAAACTTGTAAAGCAACAACAACATCAAATAAACACTTTTCTACATAAATATGAAAATACAACTAATAAATAAGATGCATAAGATGTCAAGTGGTCACTGTTATCCCCGATATCTAGGGATAACTAGGAGATCATGTCTCGAGGCCCACATGGTCCTAGACATGATCTACCGAGAGCAAGAGTGATTTGAGCATGGCCCTGGAGGGCCCATCTTTCTTCTTCTCAGCCAGCTTTGTCCTGTCAGCAGTACCAGCTTCCATCACTACCGGCCTGGGCTTGCATCAGAGAGAGTTCTTGCTCCATGAGGTAATTGGTCTGAGGTATCATGGTATGTGTCATATTTGATCATTATAACCTTCTTATATATGCATTAGGTTTCTTTCATTTCGGATGACTGCTTGGATCTTACACTAATCCACTTGACCATTGTTGGGGTGATTGATGGGGCAACGTAGCAAGCCGGTATTCATGGGTTTTGGTTAGCCACCAAAGGGGGTTTGCAAAGCCATCGTCCGCTCCCACCATCTTATCACTTTTTTCATCTTATACCCCGCTCATCCATCCCATTCCCCTAGTCCGGCCATTAGGATGACCTTCCAGGGTACATCTTGTCTTGTGGGAAGAAGGGGCTAAAGGCCCAGGGGGTAAAAGCAGCTGGTAAAAGATAAAATCCATAAAAAAAGAAAACCTAGAGATGCTTCGCCCAGGGGATCCCCGAGAAGGCAATAAAAAGCCTCTCGATAAGAAACTAAGGGACCCTAAAAAAAATGATTAAATAAATAAATGCAAGACCTAACCAAGAGGATGGGAGGTCTCATCAC
>ML789187.1:160767-179957 GCA_009831015.1 Picea engelmannii
TGACATAAAATATCCTTATATTAGAGACATGGTGCAAAGGAAAGCAGTACACGTGCAGTACCTTCCTACACATGAGCAGATTGCAGATATCTTCACCAAACCACTTGCCAAGACGAAGTTCGAGTACTTCCATGAGAGACTTGGGCTCGTGGAGAATGCCTCCCTAGCTGAGAGGGAATGTTGATGATTGCAACTTCGTGAGACATCCTCCAGGACACATTCTCCTATGAGACTGAGTTGAATCGACCTGTGAGGAGCCCCTGTGTTGGGTGTGTCCATGAGATGGGTATGTCGTTCCTCTCTAGATTGAGATGAGACGATGTGTGCCCCTATGTGGGGTGAGGATGCCCATGAAATGGGTGTGTCGTTCCTCTTTGGATTGACATGAAACGATGTGTACCCCTGTGTTGGGTGAAGGTGCCCATGAGATGGGTGTGCGTCAAACTCTAGACTGAGTTGTTATGACGTGTGGTCTCCTGCCTTGTGGACTCAGTTGAGTCAGGCTTCAGATGGTACTCGAGATGATTCTCTTGTGGACTCAGTGAGATAGAGATATGTTGAGTAGGACGTCCCTATGGATGAGCACAGGTGGACGTGCCCCTAGTGGTTGAGCACTAGTAGATCTATGAGATCCCTTGCTATATTATCTAAGAGTAAGATTTACCTGTAACCCTAATTGTGATGTAAAGGGTACAGGTCGGCTCCACCATATGTGAAAGGTAATTAATGTTTATTGTAATAATTAATTTTTTTCTGAGTTATTGAGGTCGGCCCTGTTGTGCCAATAGACACCATTTTTGGTATGTCCAGTCTAGTATTAATAAAGGTAATTTCCCCATTGAGGAAACACACAAGTCACTTGTCATTTGGAAATTTCAGCGAGTACATTTCTAGGGCTGAAGTGCGCACCTCTCTTGGGCGCAAGTTTCAAGGTAGTAGAGCACTCTCTTGTCTACATTACGGTTTCATGGTTAGAGGATCTTCTCTTGAGAATATAGCAAAGGATTGTTGGGTTTTTCTCTTGTTGAGAAGGGTTTTCCCAGGATATTTCTTGTGTTCTTGTGCATGGTTATTCGTCTTGTGATCTTGGTTATTGCAGCACTTGTAAATTGTGTAGCTGCATTTGTTTACGGTTGAAGTAAATGATAAAATGAAATAAACCTTATGCTTGAACCTAGCATAGTGAAAATTCAACAAGCTTGACCTAAGGAAGAAGGAAAACTGCTAGGGCCTAGGGTTACCTACTTCCTAGTAGTTGTTTTCCTTCTAGGGTTTTGGATGATTGAGGCCTTAGGTTACTAACACCTCAACCATCCCCCCTCTTGTCTTTAGTTCACTCGTTATTATTTGTTTCCCCTAAGATTGTCGCTGCAAAAAGTGACTCCATTTACCCTAAAGGCACTAGTTCATACCTTACATTTGATTGATTGATGAAAATATCCTTTAAACCATCTACTTCAAGGTCTTTGCTAACCACTCCTAACCTTAGATTAGACTAACTTACTAACTATATTGCTGCTGTTACAAAAGAAAGCTACAGCCATCTATGACAGCAGTAAAAGCTTCTAAAAGCAAGTGTTAGAGCTGATTTTATATTGTCTTCTTTGCTTCTAACAAATACTAGCATATTGCCAATTTTAGGTTATCATTTTTGGTCATTATTGAAGCTTATTTGAGGCATAATTGTGAAGCTATCATTATATATACATTGCTTTATAAATATTTATGTTGCTTCATCTTTTATATCAGCTCATGTTTTTATTCAAAGTCCATGGTTTTATGAAGCACTAATATCAATTGGTACTTGCAAATAGTGTTTTTCTTATTGTCTTGTTCTGGGCAGGTACACTTAAGCAAATCTTTGCTTCATCTTATTAAAACCTTTGGGACTTTCTGATCAGAGTGACTTGTGAGAGGGGAAGAACTTTCTTGATACTATTACCTTTGCCTTCTCAAACCCCCAAGTAACCGAGGACGTCTCCCCTGGGGTACTACCCCTAAAGAGAAAGAGGTGTCTTATTTAGGTGACAGTGATAGAACAACCTCCTGTTACGCCAATTTATTGTTCACTTGCCTTTGGCTTTTGGGCAAGTACAAATTGCGCGATAATAGACCTGTCATGAAAAACTGGATTCTCAGAGAGTTTAATCCAACTCTGATTGTCACAGTAGATCACCGTGGGCTTCATCTACACACCAAATATCCCAACCAACAACTTGCGAAGCCAAATGACCTCACAACTAACCTGACTAACTGCCATATACTCACCCTCTGCAGAACTCAAGGCCACTGACTTTTGCTTTCGACTGAACCATGTTGATGTTTCTGGTAGCAATGGGAGGTATTCACCTCCGGGACAACCTTTCTTATAGATGAAGATGCCAAGAAGTTAAAGGAAAACCATTGGAAGAATTAAAGAAGCCCCAAAAGAAATATATTGCTCCAGAACTAAAGTCGGCTCCACAAGAAAAAGACAAACATAAAATATAATTTCCAAAAAGTCAAGTCGGCCCTACCTAAAAATTCATTGGAGAGATTGATATAAATAAGGATGACGCCTTCCTCATTTGACCCACTCTCTCATTGATCTATCGCACAAGTTTGGTGGAGAGTTGCAGTGGAAGTTGTAGCTACAAGAGGAAGAAGGGTGCAAGTAGAGGGTTTATCTCTTTTGGTCTTGATGGTGCGTTGGTGGAGGCGAGACACTCTAGCGCTCTGGCTAGGGTGTGTTGCAACAGTATTTATGGGATATCTTTTGTGGAGATAAGCATTCTTCTTTGTTGGTTTGCTCTAGTAGATAGAGCTGGTTCTTGGCAAGGATATTCTCTATAAGAAAAGTTGTTGGGTTTTCTTTCCTTGTGTAGAAGGGTTTCCCAGGATAAACTACTACTTTATATTGCAGTATATGCTTAACTCGGGGGAAGGAACGAGTAGGTGTCAATGGTTGGGTGGCGATGGTGCAGCATTGCCTATGGTGAAACTAGCATGCAAAAGAAGATCAAATTGCTATGGTAAATCTAATGTTAACAAGACTAATGAAAATTCAACAGAGCCCAATCCAAAGAAACAACTTGAGGTACTCTTCCTGTCATTAACACATCCTACCCAATATGAATCTGTGTAGCCAATCAATCTAAATCCATCCCCTCTCTAATAGTTCAGGCCATAATCCACCGTACCCTTAAGGTACCTGAGCACATGTTTTGCTGCAACCCAATGCACTCTCCGAGGCTCCACCATAAACTGACTAAGTGAGTTGATAACAAAACAAAGATTTGGTCTGGTGTTGACCAGATACATCAGCGAACCAATCATCTGACGATGCAACATGGGATCAACCAACTCTGACTCAAAAGAATGAAGTTTCTTCCAGTTGGTTATTATAGGAGTGGACATGGACCTACAATCCTCTATCCAGAATCTCCTCGAAATGTCAACAGCATATCTACCCTGTCCTAGAAAGATGTGTCCAGGCTCCTGCCAAACCTCCAATCCCAAGAAATAGTGCATAAGACCAATGTCTTTCATCTTGAACTCTGAAGAAAGGCTCTCCTTGCAACCAGCTATGAGTCTCTCATCCCCTGTAATGAAGAGATCATCCAAATATAGCACAAGAATGAGAGGATCCTCTCCAACCACAATGCAATACAAGTTGGGATCCACCTCACTCTTCTCGAAACCCATTTGTTGCCAGTATGTATCTATCCTGGAATACCAATCTCTAGGAGCTTGCTTCAGCCCATACAATGCCTTCTTCAGTGTGCACACATGAGAATCTCTCCCATGCACCTCAAAGCCCGGAGGTTTCTCTATGTACACCTCCTCCTCTATGAGACCATTCAGAAATGTGGTCTTCACATCCTTATGATGGATCTTCCAACCCATCTCTGTTGCAATGGATATCAGTGCCTTGATCAAGGTATATCTGGCAACCGGAGCAAAGGTCTCATCATAGTCTACTCCCTCTACCTGTGAGAACCCCTGAGCTACAAACCGAGCTTTGAACTTCTCAATGTTGCCATCAACAGCATACTTGATCTTGTAGAGCCACCTGGAAGTCACCACTGACTTCCCCTCGAGTCTTGGAACCACCTCCCAAACATCATTCTTCAAGATGGAATTGTACTCTTCCACCATGGCGTCCTTCCAGACCTGTTGACATGCTGCCTCCTCAAAAGTGGAAGGCTCGAACTCTCTGATGTTGCTCACCATCACAAGATAGATGCAAAACGTCTCTGGAGGTTTACTCTCCCTCGCAGCCTGCCTAGGATTCCCCACTGAACCCTGTGCTTCCTTCAAAGTGTCCTAAAGCCACTTGGGCTTCCTCTTCTCTGAAGTAGCAACATGTGGAGGGGACGACTCCTCCTCAATCCCACCACCTAAAGACTGTGTACCTGAAGATGATCTTGAGGTCATATGTGAACCGATAGACTGAGAAACTGTACCCTGTGAACCAGTAATCTGAGGACTAGTAACTTGTGACCCTGACACCTATGGACCAGTAGTCCCTGAAGCAGGTGGTCCTGAACTCTATGTCACTATGCTCTGTGAAGGACTCAACTGAGTTTGAGGAGCTGACTGCTCCCCCTACTCCATATCATGTGACCTCCGGAAGGCTCTATCCTCCTCAAATCTCACATCTCGTCGCACAACTGTCTACCCCAAAGAGGGGATGTATATGGGGAAAGCCTTCGAGGTCTCTCTATACCCAACAAAGATGCCCTTCTCGGTCGTGGGATCTAGCTTTGTCCTCATCTCAGAAGGGACATGTGAATAAGTAAGGCACCCAAAGATCCTAAAGTGCCCCACATCAAGCTTCTTCCCAGAGAAAGCCTCCTCAAGAGTCTTGTCCCGCAAGACTCTGTGTGGACTCTGATTCTACAGATAAACTGCAATGTTGCAAGCCTCATCCCAAAGAAACAATCGTAGCCCCTGATCATGTAACATGGCTCTCGTAGCCCCAACAATGGCCATGTTCTTCCTCTCAGCAACCCCATTCTGCTATGGGTTGTAAGGAACTATCACTTCTCTCTTAATGCCCTCCCTAGCACAAAAGTCACTGAACTCATTAGAGGTATACTCACCCCCATTATCATATCTCAACACTTTGATTTTCTTCCCAGTTTGGTTCTCCACAATAGCTTTGAACTCTTGGAACCGTTGAAAGACCTGTCCTTTGGTCTTCATGAAGAAAATCCAAGACTTCCGAGAGAATTCATCAATGAAGGTGACATAATACAAAAATCCACTCAAAGAAGCAGAAGACATAGAACCACATACATCAGCATGAATCAAATCAAGAATACCTACTACTCTTTTGTCACTGCTTGGAAAAGCACCCTTGGCGTACTTCCCAAGAGTGCACCCTTTGCACACCTCCTGGTGCTCTATACTAAACTCTGGCACTCCAGTCACAATCTCTCTCAAGATCCTCATAGCCCCATGGTGCAAATGGGCCATCCTCCTATGCCATAAATCACAAAGGTCATTGTTCTTGGTACTATGCATCAATGCTCTAGTAGGCTGAAACATCAGCTTGTACAGCTTCTCATGCCAGATCCCAATCACTTTGGCCGAAGTGACGTTGGATCGCTTAGGATACCATCACGGAACAATACCTTATATCGCCTATCCTCAATAGGGGAAACCGAAACCAAGTTCTTCAAATCCGGAACATATAGGACATCCCTCAACAACATGGGAGGTAGAGACCCCCTCTGAAATGATATTGTCCCACTACCAATTGTCTTGACCACCGAATCATCTCCAAGCACCACCTCAAGATCTCCAATCCCTATAAGATCAGTGAAGTACTCACAAACACCTGTCATATGGCGAGAGGCGCCGCTATCAATGTACCAAATGCTGGTAGATGATGCTCTAGAGGAAAGACACACCAACAATGAATACTCCTTCTTGAACCTATGGGTAATCTCCTCCACATCAGTTGAAGCTGCAACCTGCTTCTTCTTCTTGTTAGGACACTGTCCAGCATAGTGCCCAAACTTGTGACAAGCAAAGCACTTGACTTTGCTCATGTCTTTCTTCCCTTCACCTTTCTGCTTGTTCCCACCTTTGGAAACCTTCTTGGACTTGTTCTTGCCTTTAGCTGCAAGTGCCACATTCTCCTCTTCATTACATGTAGATAAACTCCCATGCACATAGCCTCTTCGATTTTCCTCTTGAATGAAGTCATCCCAAAGGCGGTCCCACTTGGGAAGATTTTCCCTTGCCACAATGCCCTCAACAAAGACAACTCATTGTTTGTTTACCCCTTTCAAAGCAGTCCTCACAAGTTCATTGTCAGCAACAACCTCCCCAACAGCACCAAGTTCATCCCTCATTTGAGTAAGCTTGGTAAGATAGGTGGCAACACTTTCAGTCTTGGTCATTTTAATGCTCTTCAGTTTCTCCCTCAATACCATTTTCCAATTTTCGTTGGAACTCTGGTATAGTTTGGTTAAGGATTCCAATATCTCATAGGCATTGGACTTCCCGGTCACATGTGGAATCATAGGGTCCTTAATGGAATCAAGGATAATCCTTTTGGCCTTTATGTTTTTTTTGTTGTAGGCTGCCAAAAGAGTAGCATCTGTAGGCACCGTCACGGGATTCGTTTGTGAGTTCTCCACAATATCCCACAACTCACACTACTGCAAAAGCAACACAATCCTCTCCTTCCATGAGCTGAAATTAGCAGCTCTGTCCAACCTGTCCTCAGCCCTCAAACCAGTGGCCATTGACCCTCTCAACTGAAACTCAAGCCCACAATATTGTTGAAATATTGTAACTTCAAAGAATATTCTACCTAAGAGGGAGTGTTGAATAATATTGTTATATTACATTTATTAATTAGGCCCTATTGTGCCTTTGTAAAAGTCGACCCTTTTGTACCTTGACAATTAAATGTAAATTAAAAGGGTAAAGTGACAGGTCGGCCTAGACCTAATTAAGGGAGGCCAGACTACTATTTATAAAGGAGGCTAGCACCTTATTTGCACACTCACACACACTAGCTCTGCAGCTATGAAGAAGTGTGCAAGTCTTGGAGGAACTGCTACTGCAGCTAGGTGTGACGTTAAGAAGGGTTTTGGTCTATCTCTTGGTTAAGTGGTGCGCTACTCTTTCCCAGTGAAGGAGTAGAGGGGGATCTTCTACTTTGTTTTTGGTCTATCTATATTGAGGAAGTTTTTGCTAGGTTTTCTTCTCCACAAGGTTTCCCAAGATAATTTGTGTGTCTCTATTGTTTATGTGATTGCCTCTCTTTCAGTGATACTATTTATGCAGCCTATGTGCTAAATGATTATAATAATAAAGAAGAACTGTAACTGCTAGTTGTATAACTAAAACATCAACATGGTATCAGAGCAGGCCTGAAAGAGACCAATTCACAGTTTATAAAGTAGCTAGCTTCAAGTTTCAACGCACCCTCTCCAAGATTCAGTTTCAGTATTGCAGCTACTGCAAAATTAGGGTTTACGCATAAACGCTAAGTGTGACGTTTTCCTTGTTTGAGGAGGACGTTGGAGAAAGTAACCACACCTAGGAACTCGCCCTAGGAGGGCACATCTAGTCCCTAGATCAGCATTTTGAAATTCGAAGTTTGAGGAATTAGGGTTTCCTCATCAACCCTAGGTTGCAGTTGCAGTACCAGTTGCAGTTGCAGTATCAGTTACATTTGCAGTGTCAGTTCCTTTGTGCCAGTTCCTTCATGCCAGTTCCATGCCAGTTGCAGTGCTAGCACAAGTTGCAGTAAAGTGATGGGACTGATTTTGTATTGTCCTAGTACGCCTTACCCTAACAAGTCACCTGATACCTTTAGATTACAAGTTGGAGCACCTTTGAAGTTTTAAAGGTTCGTTATTGCTTGCCACTGCTGCTGGATGGTGCCACTACCTGCCGATACTGTCAAAGGTATGTACTTACATATATTTAAACTATATCATTTCTTAAGGGTATTTGCAAGAGAAGGGATCTTTTGTCCGAACAACAATCGTAGATCCAAAACGATCTCAGATCCAGCACATTCAGAGGAATAATGCACCCCAGGTTTGATTATTTTGATATGCATCTATTTGTTATGACATTATTTTGATCTTATGAACATCTAAGTTGTATGTTGATCTGTTGAAGTTATGACCATCACACTAACCATTGGTCAAAATTAAAGTCAAAGTATTAGATTGATTAAAGTTGAGATTATAGAGTTTATTCTCTAACTTACATTTCTGTCAAGAAAGCATATTATCTTAGTACAGAGGATAGGTTGAAGAAAATACGTGTCATCTTGAGTGAAGGAGACTAGGAAGAAAAGCAACAACACTCATTCTTGAGGACAAGACTCCAAGTTCCATGTTTGATTGATTTAATTGATAAGATTCAAAATTGCACATATCAAGTTTGATAACTGCCACATTACAAGTAAACACTATAGTTGTGATAGCAAATCTTTGAAAAGTTTTATTATTGAATACTTGGTGGCATGTGAGCACTATTGAGATAAATGCTTATTGTAATTATTTACTAGATATAACTAACATCTCCTATAGGAGAAACTTGTTTCCAGATTACCATGGAAAAATGATTGATCACAACACTAGAAGAGTGTTTCTCTCATTTCTTATTATTGTATTTCCTACTTTTCGCTCTTATTTCAAGCAGGTCACAAGTGATAGCTCTGAAGGAGTTACTGTGACGATTGTTCTCGCTATTGTTTTTATTATTATTATAAAGAGTATTATCCTTGTCTATTGTTTCTCCCTTGTTGTTCTTGTTCCGGGCAGGTCACAGGTGATAACCCTGAGGGAGCTATAGTGATGATTGCATGAGGCAATATATTAGATGAGACATGGAGCAGACTATCCAAGTTGTATATATGACCGTATACATCCATGTACCGAAGAAGAAGAAGAAGAAGAAGAAGTTACTTTTGCTAGATATAGAACATCTCGTATGGAGACAGATCATGAGGAGCAGAAGGCTCCAAAGATGACCGAACAAATACCTTTGGTGCAGTTAATCACTCTTTAGATCATCAAGAAGAGTTAGTAGAGCCAGAAGGGCCTACCCAGAATCAATGTAGTAACCAGAAAGAGACCATCATGGGTCTGTGACACTTTCCAAGACGCAAAGACATATAGCATTGACAAGACATATCAAAGGGAGCAGATGGCTCCAAAGATTATATAGATTCAGAGGGAGTCAAGCTTCAGAGGGAGCATGGAGACTCAGAGCAAGCCTGATCTTAGAAAGGATCAAATGGGAAAAAGAGACGTCTTCCAGGACTGACTGACAGATGCCATGAGTTGAGAAGACTAAATCGTAGCTTCAGAGACCTCTAGGAGACATGAAATCTCCTGAGAAGATTCCCTTGTTTCAATGACAAAAGAGGAAGCCAGTTAGAAGGACTGGGATATGGATTTTGCCTTAAGACCAGAAGGGAAGTCAGTGGCGACTTCAAAGATTGATCTAGCAGATCAAGCATGTTGCAGATAATAGTATAGAGATGTACAAAGCCTGATTTGTGTCCAAAGGATTCTCCCAGCAAGAGGGAGAAGACTATGACGAGACACTTGCTCCAGTAATCGAAGAAACAGTTCCAGTGTTCGTGCAGATAGTCAGAACAACCATGATTCTGATACAGTATGAGATTCAAAGGGCGCAGTCCCTGTATTTGAGATTGAGTTACATCCATGAAAGAAGAAAAGATACCTTCAGTATCAGCCACTCTCAGTTTCAGATGAAGTTTTTCCATGATAGAATAGAGGAGCTACTCTCAAAGTTCAACAGCTACAGTGAGAATAGAGCAGTCATTCTCAGCTTCAGAAATAATAGCTGCAGGTGAAGAGTCCCAGTTCCAGAAGGAACAGTTGCAGAAAAAGTAGAGGACATACTCTTAGGCAGTGAGACAAATAGTGTTTTGTAGAAAGCACATAGAACCAACACATGATTATGCAGATTGAGTTGCAGTTGAGCAAGTGTACCAGGTTGGTACAATGTGATGTGAAAATTTGGTTTCGAAGTACAGGACAGAAAGACTCATGTCTGCAAGTTGAAGCAAGCTCCAAGAGCTTGGTATGACAGGATTGATAGTTTTCTTATGAGCTTGGGCTTTACCAAGAGTAAAGTCGATCCCAACCTTTACTTCAAGATTGAGAATGATGGACTAGTTATATTGTTGCTATATGTGGATGACTTATTCTTGACAGATGAAGAAAAGCTCATCACAGATTATAAGAAGAAGCTTGCCTCTAAATTTGAAATGAAGGACCTAGGCCTGGTGCACTATTTCTTAGGTCTTGAAGTATGGCAGAGCCCAGAAGAGATTTTTCTTAATCCAAGAAAGTATGTTGTGGAAATTCTGAAGAGATTCGACATAATGGACTGTAAAGCCATGTCCACTCCTATGGAGACGAATCTGAAGTTATTGGTTGATACTTCATCAGAAATAGTTGATATTACTCTATATAGACAAGTGATTGGTTCGTTGATGTATCTAACGAATACCAGACCAGATATATGCTTTGTTGTGAACACCTTGAGTCAATATCTGATGGAGCCCAGACGTGTTCACCTTGTAATTGCAAAGCATATGATGAGATACCTTAAGGGTATGTTGGACTATGGCCTCTGTTATACTGGAGATTGTGACTTCAGATTGTATGGCTATATTGATTCAGTTTGGGTTGGAAGTGCTTCAGACAAAAAAAGCACTTCAGGATGTTGTTTCAATTTAGGGTCAGCCATGACTTCGTGGCAAAGCATGAAGCAATCCAATATTGCTCTCAGTACGACAGAAGAGCAGTACATTGCAGCATGCTCCACCAGTTGTGAAGCCATATGGCTTCGGAAGTTGTTGACAGGTCTATTTGACCTAGAGATGGATGCTACCGTGATCTTTTGTGATAACCAGAGTTGCATAAAGATGACAGAGAAGCCTCTGTCTCGTGTGAAGTTCGAGTACTTCCGAGACAAGCTTGGTGTCGTCCGAAAGGACTTCCCTCAAAAGGGGGAGTGACGCTAATGATACTATAGTATCTTGACCACCAGCAGGGCAGCTCGTTAGGATTTATATCCTAGGGGATTGATCATCCCTTGATAGATCCCGCAAGGTCCGAATGGACGGTCTGTCGAAGTGCCTATGTATGTATATACTTGTTGTGGTCAATAGTGTGGCAACTCGTTAGGATTTATATCCTGCGACATTTTATTATCCATGGACAGATCCCGTAAGGTCCGAATGGAGAGTCTATCGGAGTGCCCATTATTGTTGTTATTTTTGTTGTCGTTATTGTTGATGCTCCTATCTCATTTTGTTGCCATCGATGTCGTTGTTCCAGCTTCGTGTTGTTAATGTTGATCTTCCAGCTTCATGTTGTTGATGATGATGATGTTACTCCAGCTCTGCGTTGTAGATGATGACGATGCTCAATTTCTACTGATGTTGATGATGAGAAAAACTTCCAATGATTTATAGATATGACAGACAATGTTCCAGATGTTGATGACGATGTCTCCTCCTCTTGATGTTGTATTGAGTTCAGTCAGATGTTATTGATGTTATCAGTAGAATACCCTTCTTGTTAAGGGGGAGTGTTGAAATATTGTGACTTCGAAGAATATTCTACCTAAGAGGGACTGTTGAATAATATTGTTATATTATATTTATTAATTAGGCCCTATTGTACCTTTGTAAAAGTCAAGCCCTTTTGTGCCTTGACAATTAAATGTAAATTAAAAGGGTGAAATGACAGGTCAGCCCAGACCTAATTAAGGGAGGCCAGACTACTATTTATAAAAGAGGCTAGCACCCTCATTTGCACACTCACACACACTAGCTCTGCAGCTATGAAGAAGTGTGCAAGTCTTGGAGGAACTGCTACTGCAGCGAGGTGTGACGTTGAGAAGGGTTTTGGTCTATCTCTTGGTTAAGTGGTGCGCTACTCTTTCCTAGTGAAGGAGTAGAGGGAGATCTTCCGCTTTTTTTTTGGTCTATCTATATTGAGGAAGTTTTTGCTGGGTTTTCTTCCCCATGAGGGTTTCCCAAGATAATCTGTGTGTCTCTATTGTTTCTGTGATTACCTCTCTTTTAGTGATCTTATTTATGTAGCCTATGTGCTAAATGATTATAACAATAAAGAAGAACCGTAACTGCTAGTTGTATAAGTAAAACATCAACAAATATTCTACCTGGTGAAGTACCTCCTCTTCTCAGCAAAATCCCTGCACTCTGGCTGATTTATTTATGCACTTTTCACACTTCAAGCTCTGATACCATGTAGAAATTTCAGACCGAAACTTGGTTTCAAGTCTCACTGAGACACATAGTTTAATGCCCAACCAACATTGCAAATTGAGGCTCCAAATTAGTAAGCATAAAATTAAATTCTCATGAACAGAAACACATGAAGTCTGCTACAGCAATAACTCAGAAATAAACAAACCTATAAATTTAACACAAAGATTTTCGGTCAAACTTAGACCCTAGAAAAACCCACAAGGGGAAAACCAGTGAGAGAGGGGCTTTTTATTATTTTCAGAGCTCAGAGAAAGATATTCTTATAGCAGTCTTCTTCAGCAATTAATACACAGACTTATCTCATTTTTCATGCCCCCACACAGCCTCAAAATGCGTACTGAACAGCTCCTCGATTTTTGTGTTGAGAAATCTGTAAAGGGTACGCCTGTCACTGCATTTAATGTTGTATGGCTGCCTCAAAAATCATGCCTATCTGTTCACTCTTTTCCAGAAATTTATGGCAGTTGGGTTCCTCAATTTCTGTGCCAAACTTGCCTAGAAATTCGTGTAGCTAGCCTCCTCGATTTATGTGCCAATTTACTGTTGTACGGCCAGCTCAGAATCCATACAGTGCAGCCGAGTACTCATTGTACCTTCCTCGATTTCTGTGTTGTTTTCTTGCCTTGAAATCCGTGCCCTTATCAGCAAGTTTTCCCTCCTCTAGTTAGACACTCTCTTCTTCTTGCACTCTCAAAACTCATGAAGAATGCAAACTTCAAAGAATGGGGGTGCCTCTTTCCCTAATTCGACATCATGAGGGAAGGTGAAGGGTCATCTAATCTAATGGTGGAAAATAGACTAGATGGATGGTTGAGATCAAATGACTTTTAAGTCACCCACTTCACTCACTTTTCATAAAGTCACATTTAATTTCACCTCACATGAAATTAATTCACTAGGGACCACATTGGACACTTTCTCACCCCTCGGCACCTAGGTGATGAGAAACACTTGTCCTAGGTACTTTTTCATTTAATTCAACATCATGGAGTTAAAATAGCCTGCTCTGATACCACTGATGGGTAGAGAGAATAACTCCATGGATGTGTATTTCATTAATGTGAGCCATACATAAATACATTGAGGAGATGACTCTTGGTTTCATCTTCCAAGACTTTCGATGACTCTTGATATTCACCTATGACTCTTCATATTTCTCCTAGCTTCATATTTACAAAGATATTTACAATGTACCTCAATCCCTAAGGATTAGGTATCTATCACTTACTACCCCTTTCTTTGTCTTTTTCTTTTATATTTGATTTGTCATTTTCTTTAGATATACAATATTAAGAACGGGACTTGGGGCACTGGCCTCATAGCAAGGTGGCATAGCTCAAGCTTTATTATTTGAATTTTTTATTTTAGTTGCATCAACCTCGAGCTTATAGCTCTTAAGATGAGGCTTTCCTACATGGGACTATTAAGCATGTACCTTGATGTATGACATATGATAAATCAATCATGAGCGAGAAAATGAAAGGGCATGAAAATGGCTATGAGTGGTAGGCAAGTGACATGGAAAACCTACTAAGGTTACTAGTAGTACACTTGACTCAAAAGGCAACACACTTATCCATTGGATAATATGAACACACCCAAGTACAACCTACTAGGAGACACATGTTTAGAGTGTTATGAGCCATTATCAAATTACATTGTTGATCATCACATTCACAACAAATATAGAGAGCAATATAATCAAATGTGAGCAAAACATAAGATATAGCAATGCATGGTACAATCTCCATCAAAATGTCATCATGAGAATCAGCTGAGCAAATGTAGGGAGCATCTCTAGCCAAATGATCCATGGAAAACCATAGATTCATCTATGGAACTGCTGATCTTGATGAAAATCACAAGAGAACAAATCCTCTAGTTATCCCTACATGTCAGGGGATAACAGAACTTAATAATTTTTTTATTTTGATGATTTAAAACTTTAACCTTTAAAAAATATTCTTTGTAGCTTTCAAAAATTATGAAACATTTTCTTGGACTTTAATATTCCTTGCAATTGTAAACACGTGTTGACTGTTTTTTGGTGAATTACATAAAATCACAAGGCATACTAGGAACCATTGTTAGCATTTGGTGCAGATCTTACACATCTCCCCATACTAGGTTCTAGAATGCACCTCGCGTCTCTCAGTGCAATATTTAATTCATGCTTCATGGGTCAACTAACTTTACCAAGTCAAATTGTCAAATGAGATGAAAAGGTTAAGGGGAAAGTTCTCCATCGAGTGTGAAACTCCCACAATGGAAAATTTAGTGACTAGATTCAAAGCTGAAAAGTAAAGAAACGCAATTATCTTTAAAAAGTTTTTAATTGAGGTTCTTTCTTAACATAAACTTTGCTCAAGAAAGACAAAAACACTAACAAACAAACAAACTACTATAAATTACAAAACTGGATGGAAGAATGCAAAATAAATTGTTCTAGTGAAATAAGTGTACTAGGGAAATAATTGTGCATATCCTTTATCCTATGTGATATAGTACTTAGCTCATTTTCCCTCAAAAGGAAAAATCAATTCAGGAGAATCAAATTAGTGTGAAGATTTACTTGCATTCACAATTATTGCCCCAAAAAATTGAAATGAATAAGTACCTTCTACAAAGTCCATTGCATGCACTTGTCTCACATCACGAGCCTTCTTTCCAATAACAACTGCCAACTCTACCTCATAGTGTAGTGACTCTAAAGGATGTGGGATCTCAATGGTTCCTCCATTTTGTACATATGAAGATGTGGGCTTCAAGAACAAAACCGGTTCCTGAAATGTCAAAAATGGAGCGTTTGTGGCTTTAGTATCTATAAAAATTTCTTGATTGCGATCTTATAACATGTATATGTTTACAGAAATACTAGCCAAGTAAATAATTTAGAGATGAAGATCAATATAAGATTATGTAAGTACACACAACCACTTATACTAGAAACAAGTTCACGCAACAACATGCATCAATCATTTCCAAACAACCAACTCATATAAAGCAATAAAAACAACTATAAATATCACACTCACAACATATACTTTAGATTATTTAATGTCAACTGACAATGGAAGTAGTCAAGACTCAACACAATAGATTCAAGCCAGTAAATGCTAGAATATAAATGATTGCATTATGCATCTCAATCTAGGACTGTATATGCATAAACATAAAATGTAGCAAACTAAAAGTAAAGCAATAGACTTTCGAATATCGACGAGTACTATCCCAAGCAAGACAAGTAAAATTTATGGTAAAAAGGAGAAAGCCCAAAGAGTTGGGAAAGAGAGATAGAAATTAACATTTAAGTTGCTTCTAATGGCCCTAGGCCCTCAGCAATGAAAAAGCTAAAACAATCACTCTAAAAGATTAGAAAGACCCCCATTGTACATAGAGTAGAGAAGTAATTCATCTTAAAGAGTCACTCAAGATCCTTTCTTATGCCAATGAGAAAAGAAGGACCCCTTCCAGCTCTTAATGGATTTTAGTTCGTTAAGAAGGATGATTCCAAAAGTGTAATAACATTCAATGGATGGTTTCATAAGTCTTATTTGAAATACTAGAGAATGTGAGTCCTTCTGAAGCTGCTGCCATGCTAATTCATGTTGTTGCCTATGATTCTCAGTTCTCAATATTTTTCAGAGAGAGACATTCTCCAAATTTGGATACTATCTTTGACAATGAATTAAAGCTTGAAAGTAATATGGTGGCTTCTGACATGCTATTTACTTCTCACTCCCAATCTCTGAAGAAAGGTAAAGGTGGTCAAGCATCCAATGCTACACTGTCTATTTCTAATCATATCAATTCTTGTTTACCAGGAGGCCTTTTAACACTACCATCATTTGAAGAGGATAAAAAACCAGCACCCAATTTTCCCTAAAAAATGCAAACTCAATTATTAGAGGAATCCTGTCCACCCATTGGATACACAAGGCAGCAATTTCATTCTAATGGGCCATTAGCTCTAGATGAAATTGGGGTTTTCATAAATTTTGGAGATCATCTGTAGCTTGAAAGTTTTTTTGGGCCAGTGAGTCATGTGAATGCTATTGATCATACTTTTATGACAAAGAGTAATGGCCGTTTGAGTTTCGCTGATCATCAATTTGAGGTTGCTATAAATATTTTCCTGAAGGAGGTGCATGAGAACTATGATGAAAATTCCAAGCAGCATACGAAGTCAGTGTTTGGAGATTCTTTCTGGAGTGAGCATGTGTTGGCTGATATTGGAAACAATAAGGTGTTTCATGAAGAAGAGCAGGTCAAAATCAATGGTGATTGATCACCTTCCCCTACTTGTGTGAGCAGTTGGATGGTAATTTCCAGCACACAGATTATGAAACTCATTAGTTAATGGAGCTTTTTCTCTTTGGAATGATAGTACCATTAGCATGTGTATTTTCCAGCCTTCATTAAATATTGATTTTGACTTTAAAGATGAAGGTCAAGAAGATAATAAATCCCAGCACGAAGAATATGAGAGTAATGAATCAGCAAATGATTTATTTGGTGAATCCATCCCTTACTTGAACACTGGTAATGCTAGTTCAAATTATTCTCTACCTTCATTGAGTCATGTTTTCAACATGGACAAAGAGGATAATCAAACATCTGCTTAAAATAAGAGGACATTGGCAGCTGTCCTTGCATATGATGGTAAACATCTTGTTGTGCTTTTTGTTGAGAGCGATCATCAAGAAGGAAACCTTCACCCTGGGCAGGTGTATTTTCTAAAGAGCAGCGACAAAGAAGAAAAGAGTGCTAGTGTGAGATCACAAATTGGCAAGATAGCATGTTCCATTTTTAAAAATATCCAAGCTTGGGATTTGATAGCAACAGTGATAATGGTCCTGACAATTATAGGAACAATGATGATTCTACAATCTTGGCAGCCAATGAAAAGTGCAGATTTGGTATTCAAGGGCAAATCTAATTTATTTATACACTTACTTCCTGTTAACCCCCAGATTTGCTCCTTTGCAAACTGGAGGGTTAATAACCAGCACATTCCATTAGGCTGGTATTCAGATGGTATTTCCAGAGACAGCTTTGCTTGAGCCAGGGTTAGTTCCCATTGATTTCAGGTATAGGATTGGTTCAGTGATGTGTTCCTGATTCAGAGATATATTTCACAGGTTTTCATCAAATTGGAGAGAGTTACAATTTTTAGCAGTACTCCTAGATTTTAGGAAACAGGGTTCCGAGGCATGCATGTCAGAGATGAAGATATATTTGGGATCCTTGCAAGATTTTGAGTCTGATAAGCCCCTTTTGGATGACATACGAGACATTTCTATTTTTAGCATGGGTTGCATGTTGGTTTTGATCGCATATTTGGATTCCTCACTAAAAATAGAGTCCGATGAGTATGATCTTGTAGACATGCAGAGGATTTTCTATTTTTAGGCGTGCTATATCTAGCAAGTTTCCCCTCGCAGTTCTAGACATTTTCAACTTTTTCCTATTTTGGGGGGAACTGCTATTTTGGGCATGTCTATTTATACTTATAGCAAGGTGACATGTGGCAGTCTCAAGTGATGACATGTGGCAGCTTCTAAGATGGATGAGTGGTAGGATCTGGACGCCTACATGAGTTAGAAATGATGTGGCAAAGTGCATGAGTTCACTGGGGGTATTCTTGAGTCATCGGAGCGCATGACTTGGTCAAACTGAAGACAACTAGGTCGTTTGCATGTATAAACTATAAAGTAGTGAGGTGGCACTAGAGCGAATCAATTGGATGTTTGTATCAATTAACTGAGGTATCCTCCTTAGTTGACTAAAGTCAGGAGTACTTCTTGTCAGTTTGCATGTAGTTCATCTCCACTCCACTAGTGCACATGGTTTTCTCTCACTTCATCTCAGTTTATCTCGAAGTATCTTCACTTAACTAAAGCATCTTGCCACCTCATCTGAGTCTAGATTTAGTTCAACTCAAAGCTCATCTAAAGAAGAATAATGTGCATTGACTTTCTTTCTCTAGTTCATTGTCACTTAACTCCAAGCATCTCTACTCACCCATGCACACAGTTCCCTTTCTCCACTTCACCCTTACTTCACTCCACCTTTCCTCTAGTCATCAATGCGCATGGATAATCCCATCCAGAAGGTCTCTGTGTCATCTAAGGTGCATGGCTTTCTCTCTAGTTCATCGCTACTTAACTGAGTTAGACTCCTAATTGAACTAGTGCGCATCGATACTCTTCCTCAAGCTTTACTTCACTCAAACTACACGAATGGGCTTTTTATCTTGTGACAACTCAGCCACTCTCCTGTTAAACTCAGAGCACTTGGACACTTCACTCTACTCTTCTCTGGATTAACAAGGTTCACTTCACTTGGATAGATGTGTACCTCCACTTAATGACAGTTGGATGGCGAGTTCATTCAACTCAAACCATCAATGCACATCACTTGCATGCATAGTTCGACCTCCTTCTCACTAATGTGCATAAGGGGAGGAAATCATTATAACCAGAGTTTCTCTTTTCTCCTAGGGTCGGATCTCCTTCAGTAGCAGTATACTCTCTCGCATTCTTTCTTCTCCTATCTTCTAGCTTCTGCTTTCTTTGTGCAGGGAACAACACTATACCGTTTCTATATCTGTCTCTATGGCGCAATCAACCTCTTGGTGAACGCAGAAATAAAGCTTTGTTGTGCACGTATCAAGCTCTCATGGTTTGTTGGTATCTTGATGGATGTTTGTGCAATTATTAACAGTTAATTAGCCTTTTATCTGGGTAAAATATACCATTTAATAGTGTCTTCAATCTCCTTCTTTCCATTTTCTTTGAAGCTAGCATTGCAAGGATTCCACCATTATTCATAAAAATCAAACATTGTAACTCTTTTGGCTGCTTAATCACAGACCAAAATTACTTTCTTG
>ML789187.1:229662-239981 GCA_009831015.1 Picea engelmannii
ACAACACTTGTCTCAAGGGGAGGGGCATGTTAAGCCCTAATATTGGCTCATTACCCCTTAATTGGGGCATATTACATTAGTAATCTTATTTTATTTATGTCGGCTTTATTCCATTAGTTGTAATTATACCTCCTAATCTCTTATATATACCAAGGAGACATTTTCCTTTGGAATCATCTTGTACTTGAACATTTAAGTGGGGTAAAAGGAGGTTGCCCCCTCAAAGAGGCTTATTATCTGAAATTATCTCTTTTGCACGGTGTTGAGTACTTTTTCTGAAGTTTTTCTATGCTATATTGATATTTGGTTCTTAACAAAAACAAAGTTGAAGAAAAACCTTCATCGAAAGAATTATGATATGCCTATCTCTTGGAATTTATATCCTTGAGGTATACAAACATTCCAAACTTGTCATTGATTTCTTTTAGAATAAAAACAATGAATGTGTATAGTGTGTTCATAATAAGATTGACTAGATAAAAGGATCCACCTTTGCTAGAAACGTGATCTACAAAAATGTCAAAGGACTTGGTAACAAGGTTGTGAATAGGCTCACCAACACCACGATTAAAAGGGGTCCTCATTAACACTAAGAATGAAGTCAAAGAGATTAAGGGGTAGTAGGTTTGTGTAAAAATTCCAAGTCCAGGTGACTAAAGTCCATATGATCTCAATTAAACAAGTAAATTGCTAAATTTAGTTAATCTAGAAAGTAAATTTCAGGCCATAGCATCAATCACACAATAGCTAGAAATTAAATAACGGAAGCATAAACTCAATTTCACGCATGTAGAGGTAATTACTCCTTCAAAATTAGTTTTTTCATACCTTCAAAAAAATTACAAGGAAATGTCCATAACCTGCAAAAAACAATAGTTGTATGGTTACTGAAATCACCCTGAACTGAGCATAACAACTTGCCTAAGAAGTATGGCCAATTGTACAATTGTACAACTTGTCCATACAAACTATATGGCCTATATGTATGGATTTTCCATGTGATTGTACAAACATCCATATGACTGTACATAATTGTACAACAACCTATATGGAACTACATGTTGCTTGAATTAGCCCCTGCTTGAATCCCTTCTTTGTCTCTCTCTTTGTCACTCAATCGTTCATGTGTGTGAACCCTCTATCTTGACCTGTCTTTATACTTTTAGCTGAGACCAAAACCATAATATATTTTCAAGATCACTCTTAATCTAAGTCATGCATGCACAAAATACACTTTTTATAGTCAACTACTAAATATAGTACTTTTCACTTTTCTACTAAATTGAATTACAACATAGAAATACTTTTTCAAAAATAGAACTACTTTTTGAAAATATAAATATCTCAAACTACTTCTTGCACGTTCACACTGAACCTGTGTGGAATTTTCTGTTGGAGCTATATTTCTCAACACCCCCTCTTAGTAAGGAAGGAATTCTACATCAATCCAAGTATGTCTTTGAATGCCTAAACTTCTCTTTTTCCAAGGGCTTAGTCATAATATCAACTACCTGCTAATCTGTGGGAATATATTAGAGTTGCATTGCTCCCTTCTAAACCCTATCTTGTATTAAGTATTATATGATCTCTAGATGCTTGGACATGTCATGAGACACTAGATTCTTATAGAGTTTGATAGAACTCTAATTATCATAATAAATCGTTGTGGGATCCAACTCCTAATCAAACAATCTTCCAAGTAACTTGCAAAGCAAGATGACCTCACAACTAGCAATATTGGTTGCCATGTACTCTAATTCTACTAAAGTAAGTGCTACAAAATTTTGATTCCTACTAAACCAAGATATTATCGTTGATCCCAATATAAAGAAGCACCCCGAGGTGCTCTTCATGTATGATGCATTGCCTGCCTAATTTGAGTCCAAATACCCTTGCAACTTCACTTCACCATCTCTAATATATCTCATCCAATACTCCATCGTTCCCCTCAAATACCTGAGCACATGCTTAGATTCTACCCAATGCTCATGCCTTGTCTCCACCATGAACCGACTCAAGGTGTTCACTAGAAAACATATATATAGCATGGGGTTGACCAAATACATTAAATAAACTATCATCTCCATGTACAATGTGGGATCCACCAACTTTGAAACTGAAGTTGTCACCTTCTTTAGATTAGTGATCATGGGTGTGGCCATAGGTTTGCAGTCTTCCATTCAAAACCTCTTCAAGATCTGAATTGCATACTTACCCTACCTAAGGAAAATCTTCCTCAATCTCTGTCAAATCTCCAAACCCAAGAAGCAATGCATCATGTCCATGTCCTTCATCTCAAACTTAGTTTCCATGTCCACTTTGCACACTGTAGTGAACTTCTCTACATCTATAAGAAATGTAACATCCCCATCCACCCACGTTGGGCCATATCATACCATCTCAACTTCTGTCACTCTGAAACCAATCTGTAACATCATGAAGCTTACTATTGAACAATGCTATTCCAAAATACATTGTGCAAATTCTACTCTAAATACTAGTCTACATAGTATCACTTGAAGTAACATGCTCGACGTCAAGCTGAGTCACGCCACTCAAATTATAACAACTGAAGTAACATAAAACAATTGTGCACAAGCATAGTGAACACACAACATTACTATGTGTGCACACATTCTGGCGTCATTACCAAATCTGTCCTGCTTGTACACGTAGTCCGCTTCCCTGTGCACACAAGTAAATCTAGCCTATGATGCACACAAAGTATTCTCTGTGCACACGACCATTCAAACCACTTCTTGACACACAAGTAAATCTAGCCTCTGGTGCACATTGAGTATTTTCTGTGTGCACTGTCATTCAAACTCATCTTGAAGACTCATAACCCAAATCATAAGATTAACTTAACAGAAAAACTAAGAATAATTGCCATACTCATGCACAACTATAACAATGAATATCGACTCCACAATTACGTGTGCAAGCAAGATAATACATAATAACAACAATTACTTATATGCCACAACATATAATAATTAAACCCATATTAAACACAAATAATTAAGCATGCAGTAAATGCGACAAGCACCTAGGACACTTATCTTTTACGAAAAGTCACAAACTGCACACAGAACTCAGATCCTCCTAGCCATAGACTTTGTTTCTCATACATTTTCAGCAACAGGTCACCCCCAAGTTGGAGCTTAACTCCACCAGGGTAAAAGGGTTCCTAGTGACATGCTAAGGTCTGATACTCAACAAAATTGCTCAGTCAAAGGTGCCATTGTTGCAACTAGCCTACAACCTCTCATTCCCCATGTGCATGTCACACCCAAGGAAGTGTGCCCCTTCTCTGCTCAACAGTTCCTTGGCTACCCCACTTCCCTTCCAGGGTTCCCAGCAACAGGTCAAACAGGAAGTCTCCAAGCCTTGTAACTAATGCCCAATGCACCAGGGAACAATTCCCAGCAAAACTCTCACCTAGAGAGAATGCTTATGGGCCTTATTATCCCCATTTTGTGGATAACTAAGGAGATTATATCTCGATGCCCTTAGGTTGCAGATATGGAGTGCCGAGAAACTACATGACCAGTAGTACCATTTTGCACAGATGGAAAACCTACTCACCACCATAGATAGTCACAGATTTGCAGATGGCATCCACCACCTCAGCTGGCTTTCGGAAGGCAGTGGGCCTTGCTCCATGAGGTATAAGTCAGTATTATGGTGAGCATCATTTCAATTTTTAATCCATTTAAGTATGTTGTATCTTAGATTTCTCTAGATTTCATGATATATGCTTGGATATTATGCATTTTGCCCTGCTTCACCTTGGTGGTTGACATTGTGCCCTAGTAAGTTGTTTTCCATCGGGATGGGTTTGCTACTAGGAACTCCCTTAAAGAGTCGTCATATCGTTCTCGACCATACTTACCACTTTCCATCATTGTTACCCTCCATTTCCTTATCTCTTGGAATTTTAGGGTGTACTGACCCAAGTGGGGGGTGTCCCTCATTCTATGGGAAGAAGGAGTTGAAGGCCCAAAGGGGTTGATATTGGGTAAAAGATAAAATCCTTGTATAAACCTTCCAGATGCTTCACCCAGGAATCACCCAAGAAAGCAGTGAAAAACTTTTCTTTGAGTAAAGGGGACCCACAATATAATAAATAATGCTTAAAAGGTTAGTTGAAGGATAGGATGTCTCATCATGAGCCAACCTATCACATCCATGAATATCTGGTGGTATGACGTTACCTTTATCTGGTCACCAAAATAGGGTAACGACTCTCAGTTGCATGGTTGAGAGAAGGGAGGTCTCATCATGAACCAACCTTCTCATTTCCACTAGGTGTTTGTGGGTGACATTGCCATCATCTGGTCACCATGCTAGGGCAATGACCTTTAATCTCTCCTTATGCTATATTGAAAGAAAATACAAAGAAATAAACATAAAAGGCAATTGAAGGTATTGGAAAAAGTGCATTGCAGATTAAGGTACCACACAACCTCTACAAAGGCACCCATGAATGAGACATTATGACCCCTTGTATGTCATGAGCCCTATGCCCATTGAGTCTTGATCCCAAACACTTCATCCACTTTACATGGCTTAGAGAGGGATCTCTTGGAAACTCTCCTTGATCTAGGGAAAGATCTACCCATTAAGACACTTCGTCGACCCTCCCATATTCAAGCTTGACAAATCACATAGTGTCTTGTTTGATATAATGATCTTTGATGCACATGCTTAGATGGCTCATTTATTGATTGGATTCACTTATCATGATTTTATGACTTGAGATCCTTGGAGGGTGTGCTCATTTTTCTTTGTAGGACCTAGTTGGTGGACAATTTTGGGAGAACAAGCCTAGCTTGGGCTTCCATGGGGCTACAAGCCCATAGGTTGGATACCAAGGGCAAGCATGCCAGATGAGAAAGATCAGACTTGGAAGGCCTTGATAATGACTTGGACGACATAGCCTAGCCCCCACATGCCAAATGCTTTGCCTAAGAAAGGAAAAATGTCACTTCTAGAGGCATGACGTCACCTAAGGGGTTAGGGCTTGGTGGTGAGGTGCCACACATTGACACATGGACATTTTGAGGAGAAGAGGGTCTTCACCATGATGATATCATCTAGCTGCTTGACATGTGGCCTTTGGAGGCCTATCCATGCTTCTCCAACACCAACGACTTCTTCAAAGTGGGAAAACATCCCCTAAAGGGGAGACGTCCATGTAAAATTAGGGTTTATTTGTGCAAAAAGTGAAACTTTAGATGAATTATTTAATATTACTTTGTTAAAGGGGGAAAGATTAGGGTTGCTGACCCCTAGTCTTGTGGTTTACCTCTTAATTCATGGACAAGTCACCTTGGTGACATTTTGTATAAAAAAGAGATCATAAGATCTCATTTTAACATAACTCTCCCTCATCATGAGAGGACTTGGTCTGAAATTTTTGCTACACTTGGCTATTTTTATCTCTTGTGCACTTGTTTATGGCTATCTATTGATGAATGGTTGGTGGAAGTCTAGCGCTAGCCTTGGATGATGTTTTCTAGCTCTTATGGTGGATTATCTTGGCATTTCTCTTGATATTGGTATGGTCTTTTACTATTATGCTATCATTTTTTTAAGACAAGTATTGTTATGCTAGGAGATAGGTGGGAAGTATAAGGGCATACACCCCAACCATAGTATTTATCATTTTATGCTTCATCTCATTTATTATACAAGGGTTTGCTAAGAGAAGTATAAGGGCATACACCCTCTTAGCTTAAACCCTAGCTAGATAAACTTGCCTTGGGAAGTAAAAGGGATTACACCCCAATGAGGTAGCTTCTCTAGCACTTTGTTTATTTGACTCCATTTTCCCGAATAGTAAAGGAACTAGTCATTCACTTTTGCATTGGAGATATAAAATCATTGCCTTGGGAAACACAAGTTTTGATCTTTTGAAAAGTTTCTTGCTTGAAGTTGGTTTGCCTCATTGAGAGGAGTCTTCCCCTATTAGGGCGTCCCCTCTCTCCCATTACTTTCCTTGCTGTTACAAACCTTAACCTACAGCTAATAGGGCTGATCTAACCTAGATAAACTACTAGCCATAACTCCTAAACTAACCCTAGACTAGCTCCTAAATTTTGCTCACTTACTCTACTAACTAGGGCGCACCTTTTGGAATAGTTCTGAGCACTTTTTCATGGTTGATTTTTTTTTAGCATACCATTGAATGCTACAAACATAAGGCTGTAATTTTATGCAGAAAATACATGTTTACAACAACCATCTTATGTTGCTTCTTAAGTGTCATTTTTCAACCTATATTCATTGCTAATCTTGATGTTGATTTACTTAACTAGTTTAGATCTTTGTATGCTGATTTAGATATTTTATTTGTTGATATAAATTGTCATTTAATGCTGCAAATTAGGGACAACAAGCTTAACTTGCTGATCCAACTAACATATATCATTGCAAAGTGTCTTTTCTACAATCATCCGGAGAAGTACTATACATGTGGGGCAACAATTACTTGACTTAAAAGGCATCTCTTCCTGCCTTTCATCCTACTTAGACTTGACCTCTAGGGGCTTCAATTCCTTTTATCTCCATCTCCATCCTCCTAGGGTCACCAGGATCGTCTCCCTAGAGTGACCTAGTCACCCTTGAATTGCGAGACCTACATCAAGGTGACATTGGGTGTAGGATTCCCAAGTTGTAGCACTTGTTTTGTGGTTGAGTCAGGCTTTGCCAAACCTACAACTTGCGCTATAACATTTTGGCGTTGTTTCCAGGGAAGGTTTTGAATCTTCTTCATACCCTAACGACATTTTGGTAAGCTATCCCAAATCCTTTGCCTTAGCTTTCCCTGTGATTCCACCTAAGGGATGTTCCCTTTCCCTTTTCCTTGATGAGTTCACCTTGAATTTCATCTGGCGACTCCACCTTCCAAGAACCCACTTTTCCCTTTTTCCCCTTGATGAGCCTTGAGCTCATCTGGCAAATCCATTGAGGTATTACCCTAAATGATGGAACCATGGCCTCACGAGACTTACCATGGGCATTCCATAATGTGTATCCCTCTCTTGATGTTCAAAATGTACCTTGTTATCCAAATCATTGTCCAACAGAATGGAGAGCAAGTTGCCCCAAATTTGACGATGATCCAGCTGTAGCAGTCACCCATGTCGTGAATTATATGAAGTATTCCTCGAGCTTAAATATGATACATAAAGATGTGTTGATGAAATTTTTCGTGTCTTCATTGGAATCAAGTCAAAAGGATTGGCTTGCACACTCTTGTGATCCAAAGAGTATCCCTTCTTCTACAAATCTCATTGAATAATTTCTCAGGCATTATCAACCAACTACTCAAAATTTGCAAGATTCTTTCCAAGAGCTCAAACACACTCTTTGCAGAGAAGGTTTTTCGATCAATGATGAGACAATAGATGAAGAAAAGCTTGAAGAAGATCCTAATGAAGAAGATTAGGTTGAGACGTATGATGAAGATGAAGTATCTTCTCTTCCACTTGATGAGGACATCCAGACCTCTGCTTCTCCTGCACATCAAGAAGAGAACATGATGAGTTATAATCCGTTTGAGAACTTTGATGATGCTTTGTTCCATGACTGTGGAAATGAAGAAAATTTCCAAAAGGATCTCGATGAAGTTTCTCTTGTAGAAGGTCTGAACGAGACATTGTCCTCTATTGTCCCTTTCGAAGAAGATGAATTTATCCAACTTTGTGAAGAAGTAATCAGTTTCTATGATGTAGATGAAATCATGGAACAACCCCCAGATACATTTGATGATCACATTGATGATTTCATACAGATTGGGAGATGCAAATGGGATTTGGGTTGTTTCATTTTTTACGGAGATCCTATCTACGACATTGAAGGCACATCTCGGATAAAGGATACAAAAAGCATTTCTTTAGAGTATTTCTTTTTACAGCCAGATGGTCCATATATGTACCAACCTTATGATATGGTTACAAATTTGTTCCATACATTCAAGGACGACCTAACGCAACGTTTTCAAAATGATTTTCAACCACCATACTTAGATTTTGATAGACACCAGGTCGTGGCCCGCCCAAAGAAATACGAGGTCCATACTACCAAACGAAAGTACTTTCATGTTGAGACTTTGGGCAGGTATTTGCAGACAAAGAAGAGACATTTTCTGAGTTCGACGAAGGAGTTTTTCTCTAAGGTTGTGCCTTACCCCGATTCCTCTTATTTGGGAAATCATAGGGTTTTATTTGGATCTCTTGTCCTTTCTCGGCCTTCAGGGAGCAGTGATCTTCTAAGTGAATATGAAGATGAGTCATCATCTATGCATAGTATTCCCCTTCAGATATGGATTGATCAGTCTTGTGGCTACACTTTCAGGCAGGATGATCAGGCTAATGGTTTCTCTTTCCAACAGGATTTCCTCCCTCCCGCCCATATTCATGAGTTTTATTTCATGATCGGTTATATGTGTGTTCATACTCATGATTATTATGTGCTTGACTTATCTTTGTTGTATTATATGATTAAGCACAGGGGGGGATACTTTGATGAAATGATCAAATGGTTGCACTAGTTGTATGACTTCACATGACATCATCCAACACGTGATCTTCAGGGCCCCAAGGCCCCAGGTAAGTAGGAAATTCATCTTGTTTTCCCTGCATTTGCATCTTGATTGCTCAAATTAGTTTAGATGCATTTCATTTTCATTTTGAAATACTTGCATATTGATTTCATGCTTAGTTTAGAAATTTTTGTAAAAATGTCAAAATTTTCTTTTTCTAGCTTAGTTGGTTTTGATTATGATCATTTGAGAACAAGGATGAGTAGGCCATCTTGCACTTGACAGTTTGATGTTTCCTTGCAGGCACAGGTCTACCAGGAGAGGTTGTGGTTCTCATGTAGTCTACAACGAGCACATGTCCTTAAGTAGGAGCGAGATGTCACAGATTTGCAGATGGCATCCACCACATCAATTAGCTTCCGGAAGGCAGTGGGCCTTGCTCCACGAGGTACAAATCAGTATTATGGTGAGCATCATTTCAATATTTAAGCCAATTAAGTATGTTGTATCTTAGATTGCTCTAGATTTCATGATATATGCTTGGACATTAAGCATTTTTCCTTGCTTCACCTTGGTGGTTGACATTGTTCCCTAGTAAGTGGTTTTCCTTGGGGATGGGTTTGCTACTAGGAACTCCCTTAAAGAGCCATCATACCATTCTCGACCATACTTACCACTTTCCATCATTGTTCCCCTCCATTTCCTTATCTCTTGGGATTTTAGGGTGTATTAACCCAAGAGGGGGTTGTCCCTCATTCTATAGGAAGAAGGGATTGAAGGCCCAAAGGGGTTGATGATGGGTAAAAGATAAAATCCTTGTATAAACCTTCTAGATGCTTCGCCTAGGGATCACCCAAGAAAGCAGTGAAACACTTATCTTTGAGTAAAGGGGACCCAAAATATAATAAAGAATGCTTAAAAGGTTAGATGAAGGAAAATAGGTCTTGTTATCGCACAGTTTGTAGGAGAGGTTTAGGTAGCTTGAAGTCAAGGCTCAAACTGGCGTAACATGAGCTTCCCCACCCACTGTCACCTCGATGGGGGGCTCTTTCTATTTAGGGTGGCTAATCCCAAGGGAGACGTCCCTAGTAATCTGGGTTTCTGAAGGAAAAGGGTCAAGGGTTTAAGGCTTGAAAGGTCAAAATAAGCTTTCCCTTCACAGATTACTGCCAAAAGGATAGTCAAGGAGAAGATCTTCCACTGAATGGCACCTGTTTGCGAGACAAGGCAAATAAACTAAAAGAATGTGCTGCTGTGGTTAGTACTTCAAAGTATTAATGGCTATCTTTAATACATATGAGCAATAATACATGTAATTATTGACGAAGTCAATGATTGCAAATAAAGACTTATACTTTATGTCACTTCTTCAATAAATACACAAGAGATATTGGCATTCAATGTATAAAATCAATCCTTATCATTTCACAATGCAATAAATATCATAAATCTGCTCATATATAAATATTGTTGTTGCGTCACTATTGCAGATTTAGAGTGACATCAGCCCTAGTATTAGATCAAATTTTGAAGACAATGAGAGGAACGTTTTGTCAAACAAGCTTATGAAAATAATAAGCAACTCAAAGCCTATCAAACAGGGTGACAATGTCAAAACTTTTTATGCCAAACAAGGGTTTTAACAAGTATGATGTCACCTATATTGTTGTTGGTTAGGGTTAGGTTAGCTAGTCAAAGAGGTGGACGTTTTGCTAAATTAACCAATGAAATTGCTTAATTCCTCTATGGCTACAAAGGGATGAGTCAG
>ML789187.1:240081-276525 GCA_009831015.1 Picea engelmannii
AAAAATAAACTCCCTCTTAGTATCAGTTAACTAGCCATAAATAAAGTTAGACAGTCATAAATGGAGTTAGCCATGCACACATGAGAACTCATGCATGTATAACTAGACTCCATGACTAATAATAAAACTAAAGACTTAAGGAGAAGTGTGCACTTATTTAGGAGAATAATACTCTCACTCAGTGCACTCTCTAGCCATGAAATAAGAATTATCTCCTAAAATCAAGGAATGAAGCGCTCTTCCTCCTAGAAAACATGAATTTTCCTAATGGTGGTTTATGAGCCCACGTTTTGGAAACCCATGGTATTACATATAGGCAACCATCAACTAAAAATAGACAATGCCAAAAATAGACTACTAGGGTTTGGTCACTTGCTAAAATAGAAAATGCCAAAAATAGACATGATCAAGAATATTTAGGCTAGGTAAGGTAGTCAAACTAGGTATGATGGTCATGCTAGGTCTAGGCATGGCTATAAATAAACATGCTATAAATAGCAATCCTCCCGAGAAAGTGGAAAAATGGAAAAATGAGGATGTCAACGAGTATGAAGTTGAGCATGTACCCCAACACCCCCCTAAAACACAACAGGGGTGTGAAAAATGATTAGCCTCGGTAATACGAAGACATGTTAGGTACTCCTGTACAAGTATAGATGCATAAAAATTGAACAAAAGTGAGGTAAAGAGGGAAAACCCAGTGGGAACAAACGACCCCCTCAAAATATGTTGCTAACAAAAAAAATGCTAACGTGTTTAGCTACTAAGATGATGTATCCCTCACTCCTAGAATGTCCCTCAATGAGACAAACTTTTGTTCGGTGAAAGGATTGGTGAAGATGTTTGCCACCTTCTCTGAAAATGGACGGAACTGCATATCAATGAATCCATCTTGAATCTGTCTTCTAATAAAGTGCATATGAACCTTGATGTGCTTGGTTAGCTTCCTATGAACTAGGTCTCTCCACAACTTGAGAGTACTCTGGTTATCACACCATACCACTGTCGGATGATGAAAATGAAATCCCAACTCTGTAAGAAAATGTTGCAACCAAATACCCTGAGTAGTAACATTCACTACACCTCTATACTCTGCCTCTGTTGATGATAAAGAAATTGTTGATTGCTTCTTACTTGACCAACAAATAGGTCTTGATCCAAGGTAAAGGACATATCTTGAAGTGGACTTGCGATCAATGCTATCTCCTACCTAATATGAGTCTGTGTAACCAATAAGATCTAAGGAAGATCCTACTGCATAGTTTATACCAAAGCTGGTAATCCCCTTGACATATATGAGAATACTCTTTGGTGCCTTCTATTGAAGCTCATGTGGCTCATGCATGTACTTGAAAACTAATCCAACTACATAAGAGATTTCCAATCAAGAGTGTGTAAGGTAGAGAAGACTCCTCCTCGATTGTCGATATCTAGTACAATCAACCAAAGGTGATGCACCGACATCCTCTAATCTAACCCCTGACTAAAAGGGTGTTGGAGCTAGCTTGCAATTTGTCACCTGAAACATATCAAGTAGATCTATGACATACTTGGACTTTGACATCTTGATTCCTAAATCATTTTGGCTGATTTCAAGACCAAGAAAGTAATGCAACAGTCCCATATCTATCATAGAAAACCTATCATGCAAAGCGATCTTCACTGCATCAATGGAGGAGGATGAGATCCTTGTGATGAGTAAATCAACTACATATAGAACTATMGGTACAAGGGAATCTGTGATCCTCATCATATACACATTAGGATCTGATCTACATCTAAGAAAACATCTAGAGAGAAGATAAKAGTCCATTTTAACATACCATGCTCGAGGTGCTTGCTTGAGTTTGTACAATGACTTCCTCAACCTACAAACTAATGATGGATCATGAACATATCCCTCTGGCTGCTCCATATATATCTCCTCATTAAGATACCAATGTAAAAATKCATTCTTCACATCCATATGGTGTACCTCCCACTTTCTAGCTCATGCAATAGTTAGAGCTAATTGAATGGAATCAAGCTTGGCAACCGATGCAAAAGTCTCCTCATAGCCAATGCCTTGTACATGTGAGAAACCTTTAGCTGCTAACAGATCCTCATACTTTGTAATGTATTAATCAACATCCCTCTTTGTCTTGAAAGTTCACTTACATCTAACAATCTTCCAGTTGAAAGGTAGAGGAACCAACTCTCATGTGTTGTTCTCCATTAGGGAATTATACTCCTCTTTCATAGTTTCCTCCCAATGGGGGTTTCCTTCAGCTTTTGCATAAGAATGAGGGTCTGATCCAAGTACCATATAACAATAAATAGGTATCAAAGGTTTTGTGGTAGAAAGAGCTTGTGGAGGCTCCACAAACTGGGATCTAGTTCTCTGTAGATCAACAAGATCACCCACTAGATCACCTACTGCTTGAAGAGTTTGTTGTGCCCATCATGGTAGATAATATGGACCTGCAACTTCTTACCGCTGATAAAAAATATTAGAGATATCGTATTCAGAGATCTAATCAAAAATTTGATTGGAAGAAGTTGCGTGAAGTTTCACAAGTAGTGGTAGTGGAGATGGAGGTGTGGACTGCTTCATAAGTACATGTGAAGGACCCTCTTCAAACTTAACACTCCTCTAAATGAATGATGTATCTGAAGTAGTATTTAATAACCTATTTCCCTTAACTCCCTCTGGATATCCAACAAAAATACACTCCTTATTGTAAGCTTCCATGGCCTTCCTCCTATTAGAAGGGATCCTATCCCATGCACGGGAACTGAAAATTATGAATTGAGTGACTTTTGATTTCTTCCCACTCCAAGCCTCATATGGAGTGATTCCCTTGAATGATTTATGAAGAAATTTATTTTTAATGTAGGTTGCACAGTTGATAGGTTCAACCCATAACTTTGGAGGTAGTGCTCTAGATTGCAACATATAGTTGGCCATCTCTTTCAATGTCCTATTCTTTCTCTTTGCTACCCCATTCTGTTGTGGAGTATATGGAAGTGTGTGTTGTAGCTCTATACCTGTTTCTGAACAAAGATGCTCAACATCCTTATTCACATACTCTCCTCCATTGTTTGTACGAAGCTTCTTAATCATTTTCCCTGTTTGGTTCTCAACTAGATGCTTAAAATCTTTAAGACACTCAAAGACCTCAGATTTTAACTTGAGAAAGTAGACCCATGTATATCTTGAAAAATCATTAATGAAAGTAAGAACATACTTAGCTTTATTGATCGATGGGAGTGGGAAAGTGTTGATGTTTGTGGTAGCATCAGACAAGTACTTTCGCATTGGCATGTGTCTAGCATGTGGAAGTCGTTGAGAATCTTCTATTCTTGAGTTTACTTTACTTAAAAGGAATTAATTAAAGTAAAATTGTATTTATTAGTGAATTGATTTTTTTAAAGGACATGCTTAGCATGCTACATGTAATTTAAATATTAAGTGGGTGTGAGAAGTAATCATAACCATAGATCAATTTGGAGATTAGAAATAGATTGTAACTCATGATTATAAAAGCAAGGATCAGAGAAGGAGGAAGACACTTGTGTCGAGGGAATCGACACAATCAAGACTTTGAGAGGAAGTCACTTTGGTGAGAGACCAAGGTCAAAGATAAAAAATAAGGACTTTTGCTAGTGTGAGGAGTGTGGGAGAAAAGGACTTTTGCTTACACTAGAGTGAGAAGATCTCACTGGTTGAGTGAAGATATTTCATCCAAGTGTTGATCAAAGGGCTGGATCACAAAGGATTGTGATTCAAGATCTTGGATAAGTGGAGAAGGACTTCCATCTAGAGGTCATTTAGGTCAAGGAGGAGAGAGAGTAGAAGCAACCACATGTGGGTTTAGATCAACAGAAGGCACAGGAAAAAGTCAGATCGTACAGATCTTGTTGTATGAACTTTTTACACAGATACACAATTTAAAGTGGGTTGAATCGCATATATACACTAATCAAAAAAGGGTGAATCGTGTATGCCTCGGGAAACGTGCCAAAACAAGTTGTACAACAACACATGAGTTTCCAGGTTTGTATGCAGTGTACAATTCTCTCATTGGTCCTTTTTCCATGCTACGAGAGCCATGATTTGACCTTAATAAAAGCATCTTGGAACCGGTTTTCCCTTTGGGGTTTTTTTCCAGGGGTTTATACCCAAAAATATTGGTGTTTATGTGCGCTTGATTTGGTTTCCTTGTTTATGTTTTTGCTCCATGTTTAGTTGATTACTCAACTATGATTTTAGTAGATAAAGTGAATTTATTTTGAGCTAATTGTCAGGTGTTGAGTAGAGTAGTAAAAGAACAATGTGGTATTAGTGCATACCAAGGTTTGAATCCATTGGAAAATCAACATGGTATCAAAGCCGAGGCATTGAATAAAAGAGGGAGCCTAGTCTCTGAAGGGAGGAAACCAAGACTATAGATCTTATCAAGTTGATAACCAACAAGGGAAATCGAAGGAATTTTTTTAGGGAAATGATAGTTTCATCAGAGGGTTATCAGATCAGATCTTGGAGATGGTGAACACATTGAATATTGATGATAGGTTAGAATGGGAAACAAACTTCTGGGTTTGGAAGGCAAGGGTTCTTCTTCTATTGGAGGATAATAACCTCAAAATGTATGTTGAGGCTTTGCTTGCGAGTCCTATTGATCCAAAGGAATTGACAGGTCAAAAGAAGAAGGGAGTGAAGGCCAAGGAGGTGTTGCTAGAATCTGTAAAGGATCCCTTGATTTTGCACGTTGTTGAGAAGAAAATTGCCAAGGAAATGTATGATGTTTTGGAGAGTCTATACCAAAACAAGAATACATGTAGGTTGCTACATTTGAAGCACCAACTTCAAGTTGTCAAGATGTCCAGTAAGGACACAGTTGTGAACTATCTTTTGAAGATTACACAGATCTGAGATCAACTTGTAGCCATTGGTGAGACAATACACGATGCTACGTTGATGAATGCAACATTGAGAGGTATTCCTAAGTCTTCGGAACATTTTGTGCAGGAGATATATGCATGAGAGATAGTGTCGAGTTTTGATAGACTATGGACTGATTGTATTTAGAAGGAGACTTGATTAGAGTCCAAGGATTGTTTGAAGAGTAGCCACGATAATAACTTTTCTCTTTCCAGCTAGGCAAGGAAGGGCAAGTTCAAGAATATTGTCAGTGGGGAGTCTATCACTCAAGATGGAAAGAAGAAGAAGGACATGAGAAAAGTCAAGTGCTTTCATGTCACAACTTTGGACATTATGTAGGGAAATATATGCACATGAAGAAGGGGAGGGAATGAAACACAACTAGATGCAACTTCATTGAAAAAGGCTCAAATGGACGAGTTTGCCAAGAAGTTTGTACATGCAAAGTTCTTACTTGTTTCCCAGACTTCCTTGGGAATTATATCATATGGTTCATGGTTGATGAATAGTGGAGCCACATGTCATATGAAAAGAGCACAAGAGGTGTTCGAGAGCTTCACAGAGTCTGACTGGGAGGTGCATGTGGAACTTGGTATGGGGACTGTTATTGCACAATTTGTAATTTCTCAAAGCCCAAGGAAAGTGAGGCAAGATTGGCGTAACAAGGGGGTGACCTATCACTGTCACCTTAATAGGAAACCCCTTTCTATTTAGGAGTATATCGAGACTACCCTAGGGGAGACGTCCCTAATGACCTAAAGGGTTGATGAAACTAAAGCAAGGATGCAAGAATACCCCCCTCTCACCGGTCATTCAACTCAAAAAGTTATTTGGGTCTTTAGGGGATGAAGCAAAGTGAAAATGAAGTGTACCTGCCCAGAACAAGACAACAAAGGAAAAATATGGCAACTTTCAAGTACAAAATCATGTTAATGCTTCATAAGACCATGAACGTTTGAAATATAAGCTAGCTGATATAAAATTGCAGCAATATGAGAGTTTAAAACAACAATAAGTATTTTGTAACAACTGCAAGAAATATGTCTCATAATTGCTTGAAAAGACAATAAAAAGTTAGCTTTTAATAGGCATAATGATAATCAATTGTCACATGCGATTTCTGAGGTGTCTAACTAGCATTAAAGGTCAATTTTGCAGAAAATTTGCTGCAGTTAGATGGCTGTAGAAATCTTTTGTAACAACAACAAATATATTGGTGATTTAGGCTAAGTTAGGGTTAGTTATAGTGAGTAAAAGCTTAGGAGAAGAGTTTTTGAGTGTTTGATGAATCCTTCAATAAGAGAGAGGCTAGAACTAGTGCCTTCTAAGGCTTATGGAGTCAAGTGGAGGCTTCTTCTAAGGCTGCAAATCAATTTTAGATAGTGCACAAAAGTCTAAGAGAGAGAATGCGTAGGAGAAGTAGTAACTTAAGCCCCCCTATGCATTTTCCTAAAGAAACAAGATACTAGGGTGCAAGAAATCCTAGGCCCTAACACCTTGCTCTCCTTAGGCTTCTTATGGGAAAAATTTAGGCAAAGATAACTAGGTCAAAACCTAATAGTGCTAGAAAATTAGGGCTCTAGGGTTTTACTAGTTACTAGATCGAATCAATGAAAAGCTTTGGCAAATAGAAAGTATGAAAGTAGCAAATTAAGTTCCTTACTTCAAGCATTAAGCATATCATGCAATTTCATAATCTTATATGAGCAAATAAAACCATACATAAACCATTCAATAGATGACAAAAAATGCAGATGTTACCTACTTGCACCAAGAACAATCATGAAATACCATGCAAGATCACCATAAAAGCTTCCAAGATTGATCCAACTTGCAAAAAATCAGCCTTATAGAAGAGTGTGCCTCACAGTTTCAGCCAATAGCCCTTCTAGGGCACAAATTTCAGACCTCTCCTCTTGTGTGAGGAGTTGTGATGATAAAAATGAATGCACTTTATGTTTATTTATACAAAATTGGTGACCTTTAATTAATTTCAAGTAAAATAAAGGCTGACCTGGACAATTTACAAATAAATTCAACTTAGACATAAACAAAATTAATTGGCCTCTAAAAACACTTCCAAGGGTGATGTCATTCCCTTCTAAGGTGACATTGAGGCCCTTAGGTGGAATGTTGGGCCTTAAAGGTAGGGTGCTTGGCCTCCAAAGGCCCCAGATGAAGCCCACACATGCCACTAGGCTCATAAATGCCTCCAAAATAGAAATCCTAGCTCTGGATAACGTACAGGGTCATGATGATGACATCATGGACCTTCTAGGGCCAACATCTATGTGGAAGAGCAAGATCCTCCTCGATCTAGGTCTGCCAGGGTGCTTCCAAAGGTGACGTCCCTCTTTCTTGCTGGTTCAAATCTCTAATGTATTATTGCCCCTGGTTGGGGTTACAACATCCATCTGTGGGATTTCAGCCCCATGAAGGTTCGAGTTAATCATTCTCTCATGTGTGCCTGTCCACCAGGCGAGGTCCTGCAACAACAACAAGTACGCCCTCCAGGGGTTCATAAGTCATAGGGATCATAACATGTAAATCACATCCAATAATCAAATCACCCAAACATGTGCATCAAAACCCCCCTTTACCTAGACAAATGCTCAAAGACGTTATGAAATTTAACAAGTCAAGTTTGGAGAGGGTATTAGGGTGTCCCATTGGGCTAATCCTCCTTAAGTTTGGGGTGTTTCCCAGGTGAGATCCAATCTAGGTCATGTAATCGTATGAGGTGGTCTGAGGTAAGTGTTTGGGCATGGGGTGTAGTGATAAAAGGGAAATGTAAATCTTACCTGTGGATGCCTTTGTAGAGGGCAAGCTGCACCTTGTCATGGATGCCCTTCTTTCCTATCCCATTCATTGAATTTTATTCTTAGCTTCATTGCTTTTGATGTTTCATTTTTTATACTACAAGGGAAGAGTTGAGGGACATTGTCCTAGCTTGGTGACCAGAAGTGACAGGGTTATCCACAAACATTTCACGAAGATGAGAAGGTTGGCTCGTGATGAGACCCCCTTTCTCTTGGCTATGCAGCCAAGAGTCACTACCCTGGTTTGGTGACCAGATAGGTGGTAGTGTCATACCGCTACATGCCCATGGTTATAATAGGTCGACTCATGATGATACCTCCTATCCACTAACTAATACCTTGAGTGTTTATTTATGTTATAGGTTCCCTTTTCTTACTGAGAAGCCTTTTACTGCTTTCTCGGGAATCCCTGGGTGAAGCATCTCAAAGGTTTCATCTTTGGATTTTAACTCTTGCCAGCTGCTTTTACCCTCTGGGCCTTTAGCCCCTTCCTCCCATGAGGCAAGGTACAACCCTTCCTAGTGTGGAAAACTGAATTCATGAAAAAAGGTAGGGGGATATGAGAGGAATAAAGATGGAAAGTGGTAAGTATGGAGGGAATGAACGATGACCTTTCTTAGACCCACCAAGTGGAAACCCATCCTAAAGGGAGATCAACTTACTAGGGCATCATGTCACCCGTCCAGGTATGAATAAGTCAAAGAGCATAATTTCCAAGCAAACGTTATGAAATGAAGGAGAATTCAATGCAACATATTCAAGTGCTTCAATAATCAGAGTGACACATACCATGATACCCAGACTCATTACCTCATGGAGCAATACTTACTACTACTTGAGGACCATGCTGGTGGGATGAATATTGTTGCTGCTGATAAATGCGTCGCACTGAAGAAAAGAGGGATCCTTCGAGGCCATGCTCAAGTCATCCGGCTCTCGATAGTCCATGTCTAGGACCTGTGGGCCTTAATACTTGATCTCCTTAGTTATCCCTAGGGTAGGGGATAATATGAACCAATCATGGAGTGAAGGGATCTAAAACAATGCCATTCCGAATGGAGTTAGGAGGTGTTTTGAGAGTACATGATGTGTTATGGGTGCCATAACTCAAGACGAGTGTGATCTCAATCTTAGTGATTGAGAAGAAGGGATATGAGGTATTATTACAAGATGGATAGACACCCATCATGCCCAAATGATCTAGCTCAGACAAAGAAATTGTCTTTGGAGTTAGAGAGAGCAACTTGGATAGGCTAAAAGGCCAACCTATGTAAGCAACGACAAGTAGTAGAGTGGAAGAGAAGAGGGAGAAGGTAGCTCTGAAGGTTGAGAAACTTAGAGGGAGACAACCTTCAGGTTCATGTGGGAAGGAGCAGTCTTCCAAGTCTACCAAGAAAGAGTTATGGTACAAGATGGTCATGCAGGATGCTTAGAGGCAAGACACTTTTGGGAGCATGTTCATAGGTAGTGAGTCTTCCGAGACAGGTCAGACCATCATGGTAGGGATAGCTTCTATGTCAGAGGGATAATCCAATGAAGTATATTGGAGAGCGGGCATGGTAGCAGATCTAATAGCGAATATTGAGCCAACTCCATGTGGGAGAAGTTCCTTCCTTGCTAAGAGGGAGTGTTAATGTTTGTGGTAGCATCAAACATATACTTCCACATTGACATGTGTCTAGTAGGTGGAAGTCGTTGAGAATATTCTAGTCTTGAGTTTAATTTAGTTAAAAGGAATTAATTAAAGTAAAGTGTTTTGATTAGTAATTGAGTTATTTAAGGAACATGCTTAGCATGGAACATGTAATCTAAATATTAAGTGGGTGTGAGAAGTAATCTAAACCATAGATCACTTTGGAGATTACAAATATATTGTAACTCATGATTATAAAAGCAAGACTAGGAGAAGGAGGAATACACTTGTGTTGACGGAGTCGACATAGTTGGGACTTTGAGAGGAAGTCAATTTGGTTAGAGACCAAGGTTGAACATGGCAAAGAAGGACTTTTTCTAGTGTGAGGAGCATAGGAGTAAAGAATGACTTTTGCTTACACTAGAGTGAGGATATCTCACAGGTTGAGTGAAGAGATTTCATCCAAGTGTTGATTAGAGGGTTGGATCACAATGGACCATGATTCAATATCTTTGATAGGTGGAGAAGGAATTCCATCTAGAGGTCATACAGGTCAAGGAGGAGAGAGAGCAAAAGCAACCGCAGGTGGTTTTTAGTCAATAAAAGCCACATGAAAAATTCAGATTGTACGGAGCCTTCCATACATAATTTTTACATAGATACACGATTCACAGTGGGTTGAATCGCGTATATATGCAGATCACAAGAGGAAGAATCATGTATGCCTCAGGAAACGTGCTAGAATAGATCGTACACCAACAAACGAGTTTCCAAGTTTGTCTGCAGTGTATAATTCTCTCAGTGGGCCATTTTCTCTATTACAAGAGCCCTGATTTGACCTTAATAAAAACATCTTGGAACTGGTTTTCCCTCTGTTTTTTTTCCAGGGGTTTATACCCAAAAATATTGTTGTTTATGTGTGCTTGATTTGGTTTCCTTGTTTATGTTTCCACTGCATGTTTAGTTGATTAATCAACTATTCTTTTAGTAGATAAAGTGATTTTGTTTTGAGCTAACTTCTGGGTGTTGAGTAGAGTGGTAAAAGGTCAACATGGTATTAATGCATATCAAAGGTTGAATATGATGTAAAATCAACATAAAGGACCTGTAATGTCACTGTGAACCAACTATAGAAGTGATGAAGCCCTCCATTCTTTACCTGTGTTGAACTTCTCCTCATGATGTTTGCCTAGTATGCAACCCTGGAAAACTCCATTTATGTACTGAATGTAGGGTAATCTATCTACCATTCCACCTTTACTAAGTTGATCTAAATATTTACAATTCATATGCCCAAACCTCTCATGCCACAACCTGGACTCTTCATTAGCATGTGTTATAAGAGATATGTAATTAGATTTATTAGTAAAGTGAGAGAAGGTGTACAACCTGTAATGGTCATTAACCTCACCAACAACAATTTTTGAACCATCTGAAATGTCATAAATAATAACTGAGTTCAGAGTGAACTCCACCTTCTTCCTTGAACCTAAATGAGTGCTTTGATAGAAGGAGAGGAGATTCACTGAAATCTTCAAAACATGAATTACATCGTGAAAGAATCCATGGTCTAGATCAACTCTACCCCTATTGCACACATCAACAAGAGAATCATCTCCCATGAGGATCAATGGTTTGGAACAAGTCTCCAAGTATGATAAAAGTCTATCCGATGAAGCCATGTAATGGGTATCCCCTAAATCAAGCACCTAATCATTAGAAGAAGATGAAATAGCAAGTAATGCATGACCATTACCTCTTTTTGATGATARATTTTCTRCTGGGTTCTTTTTTGCATTATCCTAAATACAACCCTYGAGGTGATGCTGCTCAAGTGATTGTGCCATGACATCTAGTTTTTTTTTCATGCAAGAACTCTTAGGATGGAACCACCTGTTACAATAGGAGCACTTGGTCTTCTCCTTCTTCCTCTTTGATGCCTTGGAAATCAGACTCTCATMTGTGGACTTTTGTTTACCTTCCTTCTTGTTCTTTTGGTCCTTCTTAACCTTGTTCTTTTGCTTATTCTTCTTTGAACTTCCTTAAGCTATAAGTCAATGGGGTTTTGAACTCTTGAGTGCCCCTATCTAGATGAGATTTTCTTGCTCATGGATAAGTTACTCCATGAACTCATCTAGGGATGGTATGTTTCATGTAGATCCCATAGCTAGCCTAGTAGTATGAAAAGAAGAAGTGTAGACAAAATACTCTGGTCCTAGCTTGGTTAGAATTAAAAAGATTAATTGTTCATTTTTCTTATCAATTCCACAAGCCCTAACACGCAAAAGAAAAGTTTTAAACTTACAAAAGTAGTCTTGTAGGGCATCAAATCACTTGGATTCAATGCATGTAGATCATTATCCAGTTCATGACCTCATAGGCTATCTTGCTTTCCTAGCAAATCCTTCAACTTTGTCCAAACATCATTAGGAGTCTTTCCAGTATCGACATGGAAGAAGAGATTTGGAGATATGCATAAGCACAATATCCCGTAGGCTTCATCCATTCTATTGAAGTATTTTTATTTCTCTATGGCTGAAGTAGGCCCGACCTCAGTCCCCATGGTGACCCTATACAAACCCTTGCTACAAAGTAGAAGCTCTATCTTAGGCTTCCACTCAAAGTAGTTGGAGGGTCTCAAGATCACTAAAGAAGATGGTTGATCCATAGTTCTATGTGGGCTATCCAATTTGATATATAAAACTGCAATAAAAGTGAATACTCCCTCACAATAATAGCTCTGATACCATGTAGGATCAAACCACACTCCAAGGTCTAATTGTGAGTATGAAATATTACACTAGTTAATTGTAAAAGAAAGAGAGGAGAGAGAAAAATAGAATCAATATTCACACATAAGAGACCAAGAAACCAACTCAAATCACATTGTATTAATCCTTGATCATGAGTACAATACATAGAACTCTCCACAAGAGGATTAATGTGCACTAGGTTGGGGTTTCCATGTGCATGCTCAAGTAAAAACAAAAATTAACTCCCTCTTAGTATCGGTTAACTAGCCATAAATGGAGTTAGCTAGTCATAAATGGAGTTAGCCATGCACAAGTGAGAACTCATGCATATAACTCATACATGTATACCTAGACTCCATGACTAATAATAGAACTGAAGAATTAAGGAGAAGTGCACACTTATCTAGGGGAATAATATTCTCACTCAAGTGCACTCTCTAGCCATGAAATAGGAATTATCTCCTAAAATCAAGGAATGAAGCTCTCTTCCTCCTAGAAAACAGGAATTTGCCTAATGGTAGTTTATGAGCCCATGGTTTTGGAAACCCATGGTATTTTCCCATGCTATTACATACATGCAACCACCAACTAAAAATAGACAATGCCAAAAATAGACTGCTAGGGTTTGTTCACCTACTAAAAATAGAAAATGCCAAAAATAAACATGATCAAGAATAGTTATGCTGTAATGTCCTCTTATAATTGACTGTGATGGAGGGATGACTCAACAACCTATACAAATATTGTAGGCTATAGTCAATAAGGAAAAATGATTCAAGGAGGTGTCACTAGGTTAAAATATGGACAAACCCTAAAAGTGACATTAAATAAAATAAATAATTATATTTAAATGGAGTTGGAGGAAAAATATTTGATTTGGTCAAAATGGGGGAAAGATCTAGAAGGCCCAAAGGAATGATACATAGAGGAGCAATCCTTCCCATTGTCATTATGCTTTGATGTCTTATTGAGTGCTCTTGTAGCCAGTGTTTTCATTGGAGTTTTGGGAAAAACCCTTCCATTGCAGGTTTAGTTTCGATGGTACAATATCCACCCTAGCTAGACAAGACAAGGATTCATCCAAAGTCCTCTAAAAGTTATTTATGATGCTTGATTTTATTCCAGAGAGAGTTCACTTAGCACAAATTATTTACGATGAGTTTTAGAAGGGATCCATTTATGAGATCCGTGGACATCAGAGGGTTTTGCGTAGCCATAGCAGGAGGCATCCCCGATGGTTGAGAAATGATCGTCATGCAAGGCCCCGCGAGACACCCCACAAGCATCACGCGAGGTCCCACGAGACACCCCGCAGGTGTCACGCAAGGAGCCCTATAAATTGGGGGTTTGCAACATATAGGATCTGTAGAGGCTTTCTAAGGAGTTGGAGGACCTCTTGCAGAGAAGGCGTCGCTAGAGAAGAGAAATGTAGGTCTTGGAGAGCCTTGGGCTTCATCGATTGACATCATTTCAGGTTTCTTGTGTTGTTTTGTAGTAAATTGTGATGTTGCTTGACAACCATTATCTTGTGTGCTTAGCCCATATTTTGTAGTTGTTATTACAACCCATAGTTATCATTGTACATATTTGTGGGAGTTTCCATCCATAATAAGATGCCATGGTTATCTACTGTAAATATTGTGTAATGGATATTTTCTATATGTTTTACAATAATTCTCATTGAGTAAACAGTTTTATAAGAGGTTAACAACACATTAACTTAAGAAGGAACAATAATTTGGGGCAGAAACATAATATTTGCACCCAACCTAGTTGGGAACATTACAGTGGTATCCGAGCTGGTGATTTTGCCATCCCGTGACTACATTGATTCCTAAAAGAAAAGGGAATGGGGGACAAACCTCTCGAGAGTTACTAGAAAAAGAAACAAAAGCAAATCACAGAGAGTCAGTGCCAGAAGGAGGTGTTAGGAAGTATTAATTTACAAAGTCAAAACAATTGGTTTTGTTGAGTGAGTCTTGTGGTCATGTATTGGTTTCTCACAAACCATGTGTCAAGCTCCTAGGATCAGTGACCCATGAATTCTTTTTGATTTCATTCACTTATGAGTCAGGTTTGGTTTTGATTGAGTCATGTATAGGGAGTTAGAGTTTCATTCCAACTCATAGTTAAAGTGGTCAGTCTTATCCTGAGGTCAATTCAGTTTGTTATATGGTCCTTTTTCATCATTTGAGAGGGTGAGTTTTAAAATCATTACATTATGTCCTAATAAGGTCATGGGAGTAGGTTTTCATGTGTACTAAAGGTTTTATTGCTTTCCTAGTCCAATTTGTACCTCTTTAAACCGTGTAACCAATCAGTTCAAATGCGCTGCAAGATCTCCTAGATTTTTGTAGCAACTAAGCTATCATGTCAAATCACTTTAAAGCTCTCCATAATGATCATAAAATCGTGCAAATGAGGTCATTAAAGTTAGTACAATCTTTTTAAATCAGGCTTTATAGTCATGTGGAGTTTCCTCTTTTAAATCATCAAATTTCTAATTTGCTGCGAAACTTTGTCTGTCGCTGTGGAATTTCCTACATTTGTTGCGAAATTGCCTGTCTGCTGTGAAATCTCTGGATTGATTCAACCTACTGCTAATTTCTAAAATCCGGCCTGATCATTGGACACCCTTGAAGCTTCATTTGTTGTTGCAGATTCCTCATGTGCTAAAACCCTAAATCTCCTATCAAAACTGTGCCATCTTTATTTGCTACAAAATTTTTGTTAGTTTGTTGCGAAATCCATGTAGCTCTATCTTTCAAACAAACCCTAACAGACCAATATTCATTGCATATTGTTTAAGTCTTAATACCCATGCACCCACCATCATCTCAACATTCTTCACCAAGAACTATGGAGAAAAGCAAGCAAAAGAAGAAAGTACACAAGGGGGGTGACATAGTGAGGTTTGAACCCAAGGGTCTGCAATTGCTTGACTCAAATCCCATTTTCTGAGAATCTTTCCAAGAAGTAGGATGTCTCACCTTTTGTGAAAAGCTACAGGGCGGACACATGGAGGTGGCTAAACAATTTTCCCTAAATTTTGATGGGGTCAAAATGAAGGTTGGATCACTGGAAATTTAGGTCACAGAGTAGACAATTGCCTCAACAACATATATGCCCCTGCAAGGTGAGAGGTGGTTCAAGGGGACACCTCTGGATTCCTCCTACTGTAATGACTATTTCAAGTTAGAATTCGAGAACAAAAACCTACCAAAAGGAGTGTCAAGGAGCTATATGTTAGAACACTATGACCAACTGCTGGGAATAATCCAGAGATACTTCACTTGTAAGGGGCGATTCAACAAGGTGTACCTGTAACATATCAGACTGCTCATGCACTTTACAGGTAAGAAAGCTCTAAATCTCCCATATTACCTTTGTAGAAGCATGGGGAAAATGGCTGATAAAGTTCAAGCCAAATCTAAACAAGTTGAGCATAGTCTGTTCCATTTCAGTCTCATTAAACTGTTAGTCCTTGAGGAGCTTAAAAAGACAAATAAGGAATGGAGTGATTTTTTGCCTACATTAGGATTTTGAGCAGAAAATACTAGTTCCTCACCATCTAAGGGAGTTTCCACAAGTGCTAAAACAGATTCCAACAGTTTAAAGAGGAAAAAAAGAGATGACAAAGAACAACCTATTGCAATTGAAACCCCTGACACTGCAACCAAGACCTCTCTTAGTAAAGGATCCCAGAAAAAGGGTAAAAATCCATTTCAAGGTGTTGAGATAGTTGTAAACATTGAGGAAACCTCTGACAGTAAGAGGAGCAAGTTGAAAGGAAAAAAACTCCTTTTCACTCCTGAAACAACAAAGTGGAAAAACCCAGGAAACCATTCACCAGGTCTGCAACAAAGAAGCTAATTCCCGCAGATGAGACATTTCGCTGTCATGAAACTGAGGATGTTGTAGAAGACAAACCTCCACCAGGAAAAAAGTGATGTTTAGTGCAGAAGTACTTGACAAAGAAAAACTTGGCAGACCTGTAACTAGATCATCAACAAGGAGGCAAATCCATGTTGAAGAGACCAAACCAGAGATGCATGTTCAGTGTGTTGCTGAAGAAGTTGTTGAGGTTCAATCCCCTTTAGAAGAAGATAGCATGAAAGTTAAAAGACTAAATAAACAGTTGAAAGAAGCCCAGGCTGAAATTGTACAACTTAGGGAGGAAAATAGGCAGACGAAAAGGAAGATAACAAAGCACTTAAACCTGTGTGAAGAAGTTTTGGAGAACATCAAAAGGATGATCAAGAAATATTTTCCCCTACAAAAACAAATGAAAAGTATGTACAGGAAGAATAATACATTGAAGGCAAAAAACAGACAAAGAAAGAAACAGATTGCAAAAAGGAATATGGACTTATTGGCCCAGGTTGCAGTGGAATAGTCTAGTAACACTCAAGATAAATCATGTTTTTTGCTTTTGTGAATTCATCTCAATATTTTGGATCAAGTTTGAAGCAGTTTTCAACATCGACAAGAAAAAACAAATACTTCGCAACAAATTTTGCTCCGAAACTGCCAAAATAGAGATTTCGCAACAAATTTCCTGGTTGCTGTGAAATAACTAGTCAACACATGAAGAGGCATTTTCAACTGCTAGATAGGATGATCCCGCCATGTCAACATCAATATTGAATAATGAATCATTTTTCCACTTGAATATGTAATAGAAATGCATTGGGGTTGTATAGGTTTGTCAAGAAATCAAACCCTAAATTGTAGGAGCTCGTGGAAAATTAGTTAATAGCCTATTAAGGAAGTAGTTTAATCAGTTGTAACTTCTTTTTGGGTATGAAACCCTAACTATTTAGACTTCATAGAGTTAGAAGTAAATGTAATTCTATATACTATGATGAATAAGATTGTAAAAGGGTTTGAGAATTGAGTAAGAAAGACTATTGGCACTGTAATTTTTCCTGAATATTAATGAAAGATTTGCAGACAAGTGTTTGAACCATTTACTTAAAGATTCATGTGTCCAACTGTTGTATTCATTGTTCCTAGTGTATGTTCTTCTTTCTCTGTGATCATTAAAGGTATTCTTCTTTGTTTGAATGAGAAATTATTGATGCAAAAATCATTTCAATATGCTCTATATCTATCTTGTTTCAAATATTCATTTTCAGACTGATAAGTTTATGCATAATTCATCTAAGTTGGATGCTCTATGTGGCTTTGCGTGTTTCCTCTTTCATCTATTCATCTTTAAAGGTCGTAAGTATAGAAATAGTTGGATTTATGGCCTTTGTGATTAAATGCTTTCCTACAAAGATTCTGAAAACCTATAACTAATATCCCTAATGACTCCATGCCCAATTGGAATTTCTCTCAGCCATACCAACCACTTCATCAACTTTTCATCCACATAAAATCTAGCCCTTGTGCTTATTGAAAAACTAGTTGGAGAGAGCCCTCTATGGACTGGCAGGAGGCTAGATACCAATCTGAAAGTAGGTTTGAGGTTACCTCTAAGATTTTCTTTGTAGCCAAGAGAATTTATAGAGTGCTAACAGGAGGGATGGGGGACCATGGTGAAGACAGAGTCTCACGACTATTGGAATATGTGGTTAGTGAACAATGACAATTGACATGAGTCCTGACACAATTCTTTACCAACACTCAATCAAATCAAAACCTTGGAGGCTCCAATGGGAACACGTTAGAGGGAAACCATTGAGGAAGTGGAGCTTATACATAAGGCAATAATATCCATACCCTAACCTAGAACATGAGTCTAAAGATCCCTAGGCCTTTATTACCACAGTTCCTAATAGAGTAGCCTATGGAGGCATTAGAGCAACCAGATCAGGGGTTTGATATTAACACCTCGCACAAGGAGTACGAGACGATACATGAAGATATCTGGGAGAAAGTTTCTTATAAATATTTCATTGACCTTAAACATAAATATGGTTTGAAGGAGAAGAACATGGGAACACAAAGCCCACATAAATTTGATCGCATGTGCAAGGTGGGATGTTTGATTATTCCACCCTTCAATGGGTATAGAAAGAGCATGGCTAGGGCTTGGGTGCATAAGTTGGATACTTATATCCATCTTAATCCCATGACCAAAGCCAAAGCAATTAAGTATGCCACCCTTCACTTGGAAGCCAAAGCTCACAAATGGTGGTACCATGAGATAGTGACATTAGGGCACACTAACATCACTTCATATGTGGACTTCACTCAGAACTTGATGAATAGGTTTGACCAGAAGGACCTTGAGATACATTTCATGGAGTTGACACAGTTAAAACAAATAGTCACACTAGAAGCATACATTGCAGATTTTTAAAGGATGGGAGTTATGGTGACATATAGGAATATCTCTCAACCTAGATTGGTGATGTTATTCATGAAGGGTCTAGTTGAACCCTTGAGAGGATGGGTTAAGGCCTTCAGGCCAACCACATTGCATGAAGCCATCATGATATTCTAGGACATGAAGGACACAGTCAACAAGAAGGTATCAATGAAATCCTTCATCCCTCAACGAGGTAAGGAGACAAGGCTTTCACATAAGTCATGGACAAGGAAGGACATGACGAATGAGGAGACTCAAAGAGAATTAATGAGGAAAAAACTTTTCTTCAATTGCAAAGATCCATGGGAACTTGGTCATAGATGTATGTGTAAAGGTAAGTTCCATTACATCGAGGTAGTTTCCGACGAGGAGTATGACAGAGAGGAAGAAGGTGTTGGACAAGATAGTGGTGAGCCATCACAGACTATAGAATAGGAACCATTGCAAGATAGCCCCAAATGTGTAACCTTTGCTACACATACACCCTCAAGGGGTGATGTCATGCCCTAGAAGGGTGACATTGAGCCTCAAGATGCAAACCACATCTAGGTTTCATGCCATGCATCTCCTTCCTTCAAACCACATCACATCACCTCCAGAACCATCAAGCCCACCAAAAACCTAGCCTCCATATGACGTCAAAGGTGTAGGAGATGACATCCTAGGCATCCAAAGGCAAATGTCCAATTGCAAAGGATTATGATGTCATCCTCCAGTGCTTTCAAAGTGCCTCTAAAGGAAACGTCCATCATCTCATGTGCACAAGCGATCTAGGGTCCTTTGCCTATTCTGTGGGGTATGATGTCCATACTTGGGGTTTTCAACCCCCCATGAAGATCAAAATGGCACAATTCATCCATGGATAGCTTTCACCTGGTAATGTCCTACAAAGAAAAACAAGTACACCCTCCAAGGGTCAACAAGTCACATGTATCATGCCAAGTAAGACACATTCAAGAAAAGAACCACCGAAACATGTGCATCAAATCCCCCCTTTTCAAACTAAACAAATGCTCAAAGACCTTATAAAATTTGCCAAATTTAAGTATGGGAGGGTTGTCATAATGCCCTATTGGGTAGATCAATCCCCAAGTTAAGGAGTGTTTCCCAAGAAGACCCTCTCTAAGTAATGTAATGAATATGAGGTGGATGGGGAAAAGACTTTTGGGCATGGGGTTCTTGACATATCAAGGGCTCATATTGTCTCATTTATGGGTGCCTTTTTGGAGGGTGTGTTGCATCCTTCATTTGAAATGCAACATTTTTACAAGCCCTTTTATTTACCATTAATTTATTATGGTCCAAAACATTGAGTGTTAAGTGAAATGGAAAGTAAGGAGCACCATAATGCCACTTGAAGTTATGAACACATTGAGTGCCACGTGCAAGGAACGTAAAAGACACCGCAAATGCATTCCCCCAACAAGCAAGACATTTATTAATTAGGTGTTTTCCTTTTTGATAAAAGGTCCTTGATTTTTTATGGAGAAGTGTTTCATTGCTCTTAGGACCTCAGGGCGAGCATCTAGAAGGATCATTTATGGATTTTAACTTTTTCCAACTCTTTGAAACATGCTCCAATGCTTCAATTTTTAAAGTGACACTTACCATGAGACTAGAATTGTTACCTCATGAAGCAATATCTACTGTGCTCTGGGGACGAAACTGGTATGGAGGATGCTCTACGCTACCAATGATGAATGGTGATGTGTGATGAGAGGAGGGGCTCTTCCTGCTAATCTAGCTCTCGACACTCCATGTTTTCAACCTGCAGGCCTCGAGACATATTCTCCTTAGTTACGACTCTTAGCTTGGGGGGGTAACACCCCTCTAAAAATTGGTTATCCCCGTTTATGGATGAGAACTAGAGACTAGGGCCACAAAGATAGTAGTCTCTTGCTAATCAAGACAAACTATGATAACCAATACCCTACAAGGAGGGTTTCTCCAAGGGAATAACCTTCACCAACAAGATCAACAAAAGACTTGAAAATAATACTTGAAACTCTTTCCAAGGAGCATATAAATAATCAAGACAAGAGACAAGCACTTACCAAATCGTTTTAGGGAAGAATGAAGAGATAGAAACCCTAGACGTCCTCCCTCCAAGTAGTTGATAACTCCTCAATGGATCGATCTTGCTAGTTTATGTAGAATCTTGAATAATCACAATAGACTTTAAAATTTGCTAAGAGGAATAGCCAAGAAAGATAGAGCTCCAAGAATTGACACCAAGTAAATATATTCTATTAAATGGCTCTAAGAATAATCTCCAACAATTCACAACAAAATGAGTGAGAGGAATACCTATATTTATCGATGAGGCTCTCAACTCCTCTCCACTCTTTATTCCCCAAAATTAGGCTCAGGAATAAAATAAAATAAATTTTTATCCATTCAAATTGAAGACTAAGACAAAAAGTACAATTGAATGATGTTTTACATGTTTAAAACCCTCATAAAGAGGACGACTTCAACAAAATGTGCTCCAAAAATGCTAAAATAATGCTCATAAATCATTGAAACATGTCTCCAAATCTTGACCATGTCCATACCTAAGGTCAAGGCACGTCCATGGAGCATGGGAGTGACCCCCCAAGTCAAAAAATGGGTCATAAAACCCCCAATAACTAAAATGACGTCAATCTTGTAAGATAGTTGATTTGGATTTTTTGGTACAATGTTTCACTTGAAAAGACTTGGGGAGGGATTAAAATGTGGCAATGGATAATCCTTGGCCAGTCAAGCTCCAACGTCCCTCTAAAAAATGTGACCCCCAAAAGTGGACGACTTCTCTAATTTGCTCAATAAGCCTTGAAAAAGTAACCCAAAAGTACATCCACATCCAAAGGGAAAGTGCCAAGTGATCCCCATCAAGTGCTAAGTCACATAAGTGACCTCCAAATAATCAAATTAGGGTCAAAATAGCCTCAATTTCCTCATGAAGTGATGCCAAAAGAAGTGTTGGGGAATTGGGTGGAACCTGATATGAAACATAAACACAGTACTGCAAATAATTGAAGAGGGAATACAATTTCGAAGACATAAGAGGTGGTGTCTAAAGACACCGTTACATCACTTAAGCACAATGCACTATAATTAAAACATCATAACACATTCTGGACATCTTGATCCACATGATCTCACCAATTTCCTTGATTTGCATGATGATAATGACCCATAGGGTCTGCTATTTATAGCTTCAAGATCTAACCACTTTCCTTGTAATTGGGAAGATTTTGTCCACATATAATCGTCAATTCTTAGAGTTGACTCTGTCAAATCCACACTGCCTAGTCAGCTCGAAAAGGATTCTCATCTCGACCGTCCATGCATCCAACTCGTAGTCGATTTCTTATCTGGTCGATCTACTATCTGCAACTGTTGGTTGACTGTCTGACTGGTAGGATTGTCAACTACTCGATCGACTGTTTCTAGATGTAGGTTGATTGCATGACCAATTGATTCTAGGAGAAGTTTGATGAACCATCATGGCTTGATGTTTCAACACCCCCCCATCAACACGTGTCTCTGGAGATTCAGGAGGTGAAATTATGTCATCATGACACCCCCCCATAATTGCAGCTTCCTGAAGCCCAAGCATCATACAAAGCATGCTAAATATAGCTTCAGATAAATACTTAGGGAAGATATAAACAACATGATCATTTATTCTGCAATATTCAAGAGAGACAACACTCTCATGAACCAACTGTCTCAAATAATGAGCATGGAACTCAACATGCTTCATCTTATTGTGGGAAACAGGGTTTTCAACAACCTGGATGGCATTATGATTTTCATAGTAGATTGTAGTCGAGGTTTGAATAGGAAATCCAAGTTCACCCAGAAGTTGGCAGATCCAAAATACTTCAATACCTACTTGAATGGCACCATGATAGTCTACTTCTGTAGTTGACAAGGAGACTACCTTTTGTTTCTTGCACGACCACACCAACGGTCCAATGCTCAGACAAAACACATAGCCAGAAGTGGACTTTCGATCATCATTGTCTCCAGCCCAGTCGGAGTCAGTGAAGATGACCAATGAATCTGAACTTCAACAATACTTGATATCAAAATGAGTGGTACCCTTGAGATAGTGAACAATTCGCTTGACTGCTTTCCAGTGGATTTTTCTAGGGTCCTGCATCAATTGAGAAACCACACTAACAATGAAGGAAGTGTCAGGTCGACTATGAGTAGGGTAAATCAGACTGTCGACCAATTGTCAAGAAAGTGTAGCATCAACCCTAGGATATTGACAACTTTTGGTGAGATTTAATCCCGATTGAAAAGGAGTATGACATGGATTACAATTGACCATCTTAAAACATGTCAACATATATAGTACATATTTAGATTGAGAAATGAAAAAACCATCACATAGTGGTAATACTTGAAGACCCAAAAAATAATGCAGAGTATCGAGATTGATCATGTCAAAGGAGTCAACATGTTGTTTCTTCAATCTAAGAATGATATCAGTGTTATTTCCAATAATGAGAAGATCATCAACATATACAACAACAATCAAAGCATCTCCGTTAGTATGGAGTACATACAAGCGGTGATCAGATTCACAACATTTGAAACCACGACAATGAAATAAATTGTCGATCTTAGCATACCAAGCTCAGGGATCTTGATTCAAACCATAAAGAGACTTCTTGAGTCGACAAACTAAGGTAGAATCTGTCACAAAACCAGGTGGTTGTTCCATGAAAATATCTTCAGATAGGTCTCCATGAAGAAAAACACTCTTCACATCCATCTGATGGATTTTCCATCCAAAATGAGTAGTAAGGGAAATAATTAGTTGAACAGAGTTCGTCTTTGAGATAGGGGAAAATGTCTCAGTGTAGATGATACCTTATCATTGAGAAAAACCCTTCACAACCAAGTGAGCTTTATGTCAATCGACAATACCTTTAGAGGTAAATTTGGTCTTGTATACCCATCGACACTTTACAACATTCTTTCCTTGCAGTTGGGGAACTAAATCCCAAGTGTGATTCTTCGAAAAAGAATCAATTTATGTCATCATAGCCCATTCCCATTCAGGTTGTCCTTGAGCATCCAAGTAGGTAACATGATAAAAAATTTCAAGTACACGAGTCATCGATGCAATGTTGGCATGTTGCTTTTGACTTTGAGTTTGTCATCCGAAGGAAAAATCATCGACATCAGGTCCAACGACTTCAATTGTCTTGGAATCCCATCCGGGTAGACAAGAAATAGGTGAATTGTTGTTCACTGAAGCAGGTTGATCAAAAGTCATAACAATTTCAGTCAACAAAGATGGTGGACTAGTAGAAACAAATATCGACATACTAATTGACTTAAAGGTTGACGGTCTAGTCAAAACAAAAACATAGTTTGACTGTCTAATCAAAGGATTGAAAAATGGGACAAGAGACCTAGAGTCAGAAACAAAATCAAAGGATTGAAAAATGGGACAGGAGACCCAGAGTCAGAAACAAAATCAAAGGGATCATCTTGTAGTAATCCAGAAGAGGCATGCAACAACTTGATGCCATAAGACTTCTCATTAAACCATACATTACGCCTAATAATGATTTGTCGTTTAACATGATCAAACAATCAATAGGATTTTGACTCTTTAGAGTAACCCATCATGATGCAAACATGACTCTTTGCATCCAACTTATTTACGCAATCATTGGAATTATGATCCCAGGAAACACATCCAAACACATGGAGGTGGCTGAATGAAGGCTTCTTTCCACATGATCATTTGATCGGAGTCACTGAAGGAACAACTCAAGTGAAGATGCGATTGAGCAGATAGTTTTCACAGTATATCACTTCAGCCAATAAACAAGAGGGCAGGTCTTTATCCTGTAAAAGACATCTATCCATTTCAACTAACGTTCGATTTTGGTGTTCTACAACACCATTCTACTGAGATGTGTGAGGAATCGACCCTTTCCATTCAATATTAGATTGGACCAGGTATTCTTCAAAAGGTCGATTTACATACTCACCGCCATTGTTCGATATCAGGCATTTGATGGGTCAATCACATTTCTTTTCAACAAAGTCTCTAAACTCTTTGAACTTTTCAAAGACAAGATTATTATTCTTCAAAAAATAGACCCAAGTGAAATGAGAGAGATCATGAATGAAATTCAAGATATACCTTGCGTCGGCCAAGGAAGATAGATTGATGCAAGAGACATCACTGTGAACCAGCTCTAGGAGGTTCTATGCTCGCCACTCTTTGCTAGATTCAAAGGGTGCATGATGATGCTCACTAAGAACACATATTTTATAGACTCCTTCAGGGGGAAACACTTTAGGTAGACCAAAAACCATCTTCCGAGTTCCCATCGACTTAGACTTTGAAAATTCAGGTGTTCGAGTCGTTCATGCCAAGTTCGAATTCACTCATCATTGTAATCAACAAGAGAAATCGGTTCGGTGTCAGGTTGAGTTGTGTCACAAAATTTATATAGACTACCTGTCAGGTTGAGAAACCCTCTGGAGAAAATCGACTGACCTTTCTTTAAATATCAAACAAAGAACCGATCTGGCCAAAATTATACAATCTTACATGTTGTGTTAACTGAGAAACAAACAACATATTGATACTGAGATTTGACACATGATAAACGTCGAAAATTCTCCCATATCGACAAGAAACATCACCCTGACCAGTAATATCGAGAGAAAAATCATCGGCAACATGAATATTCCTCTCCTCGGCTTCATTCAAGAACTTGAACAAAGGAAGCATCCTTATCCATATGATGTGTGAACTGAGAGTTAACTACCCATTCGTTCTGCGTAGAATGAGACAACAAGACCTGAGAACTTCCAACTTGGAAGGTGAATTTATTAGCGTGTCAACGAATAGCATACACGTCTCCTTCAAGTCGTTTAACCTTCTTCTGTAGATTGTCTCTCTTCTTATAGCAGACCTTCTCCACATGTCCAGTCTTTCCACAATACTGACATGTCTTCTTCTTTCAACTTTGACATGATACATTTGTTTTCCCTTTAGGTTTCTAGTCGTGGCATCCAGGTCTTTGTGTAGAGGTATCAAACCGTCCTCTTTTCTTGTGATTTGACTTGCCCTTTCCTTTGAGCAAGCAGGACTGATGTTTACCACCAAGCTTGCCTTATTCAAGCAATCTGTGCTTATCAATGATCAAGATACCACATAAAGCTTCAAAGGTGCAATCCTTACCATCTTCCTTGTGTGCCTGCCAGTTGGTGCGGAAAGTCGACACAAACATGTCGAATGGTGTTCTTAAATTCATGAGGACTAGCTCGATGAGTTTTCCATATTTATTCTAATAATTCTTTCCACATTCACCCAATTTCAACTGGAGTTCCTTCACACGCGCCAAATAGTCGTCTATTCTGTCAAAAGAATGAGGATTGAGAGATATAAACTCTTTATCCTACTGCATGACACGACTTTCAATGATTCTGTTGAACAATGACTTCAACTTCTTCCAGACTTGATGAGGGAAGTCAATTTCATTGATGTGAAAACGAATCTCCTACGAGATATAGGTCATGATGACCCCCATAGCCTCATCCTTCTTGTCATCAACAACGAACTTTTCTTGATTGTCTATTGGATCTAGAATCACAGTCTTCATATACCGCCACAATCCTTTACTCTTCAATAGGGTTTCCATGTCTCGTGCCCATACTATGTAAAATGATATGTTCAGAATAATAGGATCAATCTTTGAAGCCATCTTCGATATCTGGTAAAAAATTGTTTTGTTTCAATAAGTTCCAATCGACAAACCACCGGCCCAGAGTCAATCACACAACATATCTGAGTCAACAATGTTAGTAGATAACATGTGAGGTTTCAAACCATCGACTCTGATACCATGTTGTGGAATTGGGTGGAACCTGATAGGAAACATAAACACAATACTGAAGATAATAGAAGAGGGAATAAATTTCGAAGACAAAAGAGGTGGTGTCTATAGACACCCTTACAACAATTAAGCACAATTCACTGTGATCAAAATATCACAATGCATATTGGACATCTTGATCTGCATGATCTCGCCAATTTCCTTGATCTGCATGATGATAATGACCCATAGGGTCTACCATTTATAGCTTCAAGATCTAACCACTTTCCTTGTAATCGAGAAGATCTTGCCCACATATAATCGTTGGTTGTTAGAGTCGACTCTGTCAAATCCATGCTGTGTAGTCGGTTGGAAAAGGATGCTCAACCAGACCTTCCATGCATCCAACTCGTAGTCAATTGCTTGGTTGGTCGGTCCACTGACCGACTGTCTGCGATTGTTGTTCGACAGTTTGATCGACAGGATTGTCAACTACTCGACCAATTGTTTCCCGATGTAGGTCGACCACCCGACTGACTGATTCCAGGAGAAGTGTGATGAACCATCAGGGCCTGATGTTCCAACAAGAATTTGGCCCTCCTTTAGTGAGTAATTTGCTTTAAAATATGCCAAAGGAGGGGGACATCCTAGAGTTTGACACATGGCGAGCGCAAAGTATGTCCATGTGGATGAAAATAGCTTGTTCGTGCCTTGGAGAGGGTGACTAATGCCTCAAAACCGTGATATGCCTAAAAATATTTGCAACTGAATAATCATGTGCAGAATAATATCTGAAGGCCCAAGTGCAGTACATACATAAGAAAGAGAGGGTCCATATGGGTAAGGTGTGCTAAACCGTGGGGTGTGACAAAGTGCAATCACATTTTACATAACAAAAGAATAAGTGAATAGTTGAGCCCCCGTAAATCATGTATCCTAGTAGATCCACCGTAGAATGCTTGCATACCTACTCTAGACATAAATGTTTGACATCAAAGGGAGTTACCACCTCCAAAGGGATAGTTGGTCAGAGCAATAAAGACAAGCACCCTGAAAATGGGGACTAAAAGGACATGCCATGACTATCCACCTAAGGGGATATGAGTAACCTCTATCATATACTTGTACATCAAAATCATCCCATCACAGCCACATAAAAATAAATCATCATACTTTGGGCACATCAGAGTGGTCACATCTTGTGAAAAAATGTAGGGTACACTACAGAGAATCTGGGGTGTAACAATAACTAGTCAAATTGCTTGCTATGCTAGTATCACCCCAAACTTAACATCTTTCCAGGGTGAAATTAAGATCCCCACCCATGATTGTATCCCTTCTTCTAACATAATGTTGTGAGAAGAATTCCTCCCAAAAGTCCATCTTATTTAGATATGGACTATACATATTTAGGATGAAATAGGTCTTGCCCATATCCAACACATGTATTTATATCCTTATTTAGACTAAAGTAGGAAATTGACACTAGATTGAATTTCTTGTTCCAAGAAGTTAAGAGCCCCCTAGACTTTCCTACTAAGTCCAATGAAGCAAATTCCAACCCTTTCATGATACTACTAACCAACTCAATTGCAATTTCCCCTTTCATCAATGTCCCTGCAACATAATAATGTAGGTTTATGAAATACCATTAAACCTATGCAAAGTGATTTTCTTGAAAGAAGCACTTTAAACCATCAATGTCCTTGCAACATAATAATGTAGGTTTATGAACTACCATTAAACCTATGCATAGTGGTTCTCCTGAAAGAAGCACAAAAACATTTTAGAATTAAGGACATCAAAATCATTTTTTAACCAACTCAAAAGTTATCCTTGCTCTAAAGGTCTTACAATTGTTTTTGGCTTCCGATCCTTCACTTCTCTTTCAACTTTTTGTTTTTTTTCTTTAAAATAACAACTTCCTTAATAAAAAAAAACCCACCATTACTAGATAGATTCCATTTCCAATCTACCTTCTATCTCCATTTTCCATTTGATCTTAAAAGATATCTCTTTTGAGATTTTGTACTATATTCCTCTTTACTTCCCATTACCCCTACTCCTAATTTGGTGATATTTTTTTCATTATTCCTCACATTCTCATTCTTATCCTTTATCTCAAGGATAGAATTCATATGAGAATCGTTAATAGGAAAGCTAGGTCACTTGTCTTAAAACTTGAGAGAGACGTTTTAACTATGTCAGTAAATAACTATAATAATGCAGTATTAAATAATTAATAAGTTAACGTTTTGACAGAGTGTGTGGTCATTTTGGCGTTAGAATGGCCACATGTTGGGGCAGAATACAAGGCTTATCAAATCAACTTTTCTATACCACTCTGTCCGACATGATCAGGATTTCTGGAGAATGACAGGGAACAGACTATATATAACTAAACATGTCGTCATCTCAGAAATAAGTACTTATCTTCGATAGTCTGTCGGTCTGTGGCTAGAGGGATTAGTATGGATATGCGAATCTGGTTACTCTTGATTCATTCCAGCCGCGCTGAAAGGCAAAACTGAGTTACATGTTGACAGGCTCGAGGGCAGCCTTACGCTTTCTCCGATGCAGTGAGTCTACTGCATTCACGTACAATTTTTCATTTGGTTTGCAGTCTTTGTTTACAGGAAGTAGCAGTCATTTATCTGTACATATACAGAGAGGAAGCTACAGGCTGCCCCCAAGACTGCCAAGACGTAAATGATCACAGTTTTCTCCGACCTTCTGAAAGCGGATCATAGATTTTCAGACTGGGATCAATTTTCAAGGAGAATCACATTACTTGGTACGCTAAGAATTGAACTCAGGTGAGCCGTGTAGTAAACTTTCATTAACATGGCTTTGATAACATGAGATGGAATTGGGTTGATAGTAATATATTTGGGGTCAGAGTAATTGTCCATGATAATCATAAATCCCTACGTCGAGTTCTTTATATTTCAAGTAAATTAGTGATGGTCTTCGATTTGTTCGATTTGGTCGAATTATGGTTCAAATTTGATTCGCTCGGTGTTGGTGTTCATTTTGGGTTCAAAGATGCAAAAATCATGGAACTTGGATTGCAGATCTCCGCACTCCGTCGGATCCGCAGATGCAGAAATGCAGGGACTTGGAATGCAGTGAATGCAGAGCTCTGCACTTCGCACCGAATGCAGGGACTCCGAATTGGTTGCCGAGATATGGAAATGTGGGGAAGGCACCATGACTATCTGCATTCCCATGCAAAATGTGGAAATGCAGAACCAGGAAAGTAAACTTAGAAAGAAGGCCCCACAATGGAGAAATGTGGGCAAAATGACAATCAAAAGGAGGTAACAAGACTCTCCACACTGTGTCTGGCTTTCAACTATGGTTATCAAGTTTGATTTCGAATTGGAAAAAGCAACTATGGTTATCAAGTTTGATTTTGAAGTGGAAAAAGCTACTGGGGAGATTTTTCAATTAGAAAAAAATTAGGCATGCCAATTGAACCATCCATCATATAGATTAAATCGAGGGCGCAAAGACTTGCCAAAAACACCACACAGCATCATTTGATCGTTGTCACTAGACGCTACGTCGTCAACAAATTCATTTAGCCAAGTCCACCTAATTTAATAACTATGCCTTCAACACGTGGAATAAGGAAATGTAGATAAAATAACCAAAAAATTATGGAAAATATTTTCTATTATTTTTATTCGTTTAAAAAAATCCATCAATTTACCTACCTTCTAGAGGATGTGATTACCAAGATTCATATATGCATGTTTAAGCTTATAATTCGAAATTTACCTTTTACCATGATAGGTATTCTTATTGATTTAAAAAAATGTATGAATTTACTTACCTTACTTGGAGAGGATGTGATTACCAAGCTTCATATATGCATGTTTAAGTTTATAATTTGAAATTTATCTTTTACCAAGATTCATATATGCATGTTTAAATTTATAATTCGAAATTTACATTCCTTACTTCGAGAGTATGTGATTATTGAGATTCATATATGTATTTTTAATGTTATAATTTTTTAAATTATACTTCAAGTTTATAGATTTTTCTAATTTTTTTTTAATCATATTTATAGATTTCATTAGTTGTAGCTATCTTTTTAATACTTTCAAATGATCTAACAAATAATATTTAAGAAAGCGTTATGTTTTCCATCACTTAATATGCTTTCATAAACCTCTTTATCCTAGAATTCATTTTCTAGAATGTCTCTTAGAAAATAACAAAAGTGAATGAGAAAAAGTGAAATGTTAACATTTCTATACTAGATCTAGTTAAATGGTATTTCATATCGAACTTTATGTGAATTTCATTATAATGAAAACAAATTATAAGAGTTATATTTTTCCAAGCTTCTCAAATACTTAGTAAAACATTTGAAAGAATGAGAAAAATGTTAAGAAATAGAACATAAGACAAGAGTTTGGTAGAAAAAGCTTTAAGCCATATTCAACACATGTATTCATCTTATGATATCAATTTATAGTACATCTGTTTGACCATCTCTAGATCTAGATCTCATTGAAAACTCATCGGTGGATAATGACAACACCTCGTCCGTAAATAAGGATGACGACTCATAAGAATGTGGTCTTAGACTTTGTGATTGTCTAGGGACTTACAACCTAACATTCCCCCCTCAACCACACGTTTGAATAATTATACCACTAATGCAACATGAAATAGTGTGTAAACCGATATCATTTCAATCTTCAATGTGAAACTATTAAACTAAGCTTCGATGAAGATATGACTTAAAAAATGCCAATATGGATGCTTAATTGTTCATTTGAAATGGACTTTAAAAGAGAGTAGAATTTTTGGAAGTGGACAACTACTATGTTTGACATTCCTTAATTACTTGATCAATTAATTACTTGCCAAGTAATTTGACTAGAAGAAATTGATGTCTTCTGCTAATTGGTTGACAAATATGATCACCATTCAGTTATCCATGAACAAATAAGATCACCAAAGTTCTCTCTAAATTTAAACACAATTAGGTGTTGATCAACATCCCAATGGATAATTTATTTGATTGTAGATAGCATGTTGAGAAGACTAGTTGTCATTCCAAGATTCCCAAATGTTGATTGAATTTTGATTTGGAGGACTTCGAAACTTGAAGCGTGACTATCATAATTTATATCCCCCGTGTCAAGTGCAAGATGAGAATATTTTTTTAAGGATCCAGGCTTGAGATTTTGGATTTTTCTATTCTTCAATGGTTCATCATTATATGTGGTGGTTTTGTTGGTTGACCACTAACCATTTTGACTTGATTAATGTTGTGGTTTTGGTTGACCACTAACGATTTTTACAATATAATACCCCCTAAAGGTGAAAGAGAGTTCAATTTGTCTTCATTGGTGTACTCCCCCCTTGAGTGCAAAATAGTACACTTTTCTCTTTGACTCATGTTTCAATTCAAAAGACATGAAGAATTGGTCCCCAATCATACCCAAAATATTTATCTAGAATAGCTATTTAAAAACCTTTTGCTTTTATTATTTCTCCACACAAATGTGTTTTTATCTATTTCTGAACAAGACAGTAAGACATATGCAACTTCTTAATGTATTGATTCTATCACAAAGAACTTATCCCACCATAATGAATTGTTTTCTTTTTAGCTTTCTTCCTATTTTTACATTTATCTAAATCATGATTTGTCTTCTCACAATGAAAACAAGGATGAAGATCAAAACATTGATTCTCCATTTGACCAACTCAATGACAATGTTGACACTTAGCATTCTGATATTGAACCGAAATAGGTGAAGTGGAGTCTCCTTGAAGGAATCATACACTATATAAGCGAATTAGTTTGGCATAGTCAGGAATATGAAAGGTAATTTCCTTATCATATCCGAGTCTTGTTTTGTGTTTTTTGTCATAGATTTCTTCCCAAGGTTTGATGCTAGGCTTAGAAAGATCATTATGTGTACTTGATATTCTTCCATGTATTCATGATAATTTTCTTTTGTAACTTTAAAATAAAATTGAAGGTTATTTTCATTGATACTACTTTTAATATCACTCATTGCTTTTTTTTTATGACTTGTCTTCAATAAGACTTATCTTCATCAATTTATTGTAAGATTCCATCTCATGACTAGTTAAGGAATCACCATTCATATATTTTGCTGTATCTATATCAAGCATTGGGGCATATGTATCACAAGTAACATCCACCATTTGCATTAGATCAACTGTGTCACAAGTTGCATTAACCTTTTGTATGAGGTCATTTGTTTCACATGTTGCATCAATCCTGTTCACAATTTGTTGTTCATTTTCTATTAGTTTTAGTTGAATTTCTTCAATCAATTTATCTTTCATATCCAATTGTTTATGAAGATAAACAACCCAATAATATTCAATTCATGTAAAGAGTCGTGTAATTATTTGATTTCTTGATTGGCATTTTGCAAACGCTTTCCTCATTTACCCATTTTAGATTTTGCACTCGTCATGCTTGCTTGCTTGCTGCTATCAATCTTAGGGTGTTGGATGCTAATGGTCATGTACCCCAAAGTGTGTTTTTTACAATCATTAGACTTTTATGTAGCTTACAACAAAAAGTAATGATCTTCTTATTCAATTTCAAGCAAGTCTTTATGTCAATTTGCACAAAGGGTTTTGCAACTCTACCCTTAATTCAATGACTCAAACTTTTTCAATTGACTATTGATTTTTCCATGAATCAATGTTTCATGAAATAGAACGAGCACATTTTGTCTCCTTTTACATGCGATTACACAGTGCTTTGTGAATGATTAATTTGATGTCTCACTTTGATCAAATTTTGATGCCTTGTTTTACCATGTGTGTATTGTTTTCAAAATTAAATACTCGTCAAATAACTAGACATAAAACATCATAAGTATTCACAAAATCATACACAATCACACACAAATACAAATAACTTAGATCTCCTTATTCCAATTTGAGGCTAAGGCTAGGTCTAGGATCCATCCAAGTTTATAACCACACTTTGTTTTGTATCAAGAAAAATGCATCCTTTTTTCTTTTATCAAAAGTATTTAATAACCATGACTTTCTACTGTGGTTGTATGCACACTTTGGACGAGAACCGTTTCACATTTCTGGTCATGGAACTCTGCCCGGATGAGGACCTGCACAAATTCTGGCAGAAGTAGTTGGGTAGAAGATTTAGTGACATCGTTGTGAGGTAATATGCATTAGAGATGTTGTTGGCATTTGCAATATCTACACATGCTAGGAATCATATACAAATTAACACTCAGATCAATCGCACACAGTAGGGCATTTCAATAGATCTGAAACTGCAAACCGTGACATCGAACCAATGAAATGGATTGGATGTGATATGGTACAAACCAAAGTCCAATTCTCTTGAAGATATTGCCACTACACAAAGATAAAAGGATTTCCAGCTGGGATGGTTGATGGATCCACTGCTTTTTAGAGGCTATCTAGTGTGACAAGTGTAAGCTTAAATGTGAAAGATTTAATTTGCAAGCTTCAATGTATTGGCAACGTGTAGAGGGATCTCCATGGCTGTAGATCTATAGTAGGGACATATGTATTTCAAATCTGGAGATTTTAGGTTTTCCCAAACAACTTCAGCGATTTAAAATAATGAGGTGAATATGCTCGTTGTAAAGTGATCTAGAAAGAATTTAACTAGAGAATCGATAGATCTACAACAAGGGAAATGGATTTAAACCTTGAGATCTAGAATGTGAAAGAAGCCTCTCCTCAAATTTTGACATTGTTGTCAAGGAAGTATATCGACCCGTGTGAATCACAATGCTCATCTACAACAACACAGAGCTACAGTTTTATGGACTTGAATAGATCTCGAATGCTCATATCTCGATCTCATGGAATCTATAGATGGGGAATGTCTCTTCATGATACTGTTATAATGCTACCGAATTGATTGTGTGGTGACTCTCTGCTCTGGGACAAATTTTCCTTGGAGATTAGACAAGAATAGGGAACAATTGCAAGTGATCTCACATCCAAATAATATTATCATAAGGAACAAGATACATATAGAACTACATAATGTAGATAATTTAATAAGAGTCATAAAAAAATGTATGACCTTGATGATTAGGAGTCATGTTCTAGTATTGATACTCTTAAGCATTCTATTCATTGAAGCTCCCTCGACATATTGTTATTTCTATCCATCTTGTTTGGCATATGCAATTCTTTGCCCTTTTTAACAATGGTTCATCTTTGGATTCTACAAGTTATTTCTTCATTGCACCCCCAAATGGAAGTTATTTATTCATTGCACCCCCAAATGGATGTAGAGTAGTGGTTGACATTAATTCTTTAGCTTGTTTGAGAAGCTAAATTTTCTTTAACCTTTCCATGCAAATCTATCACCCCAACCCCAAGAACAACCACCATCAATCAACTCAAATTTTCAAATCATTCATGGAACACTACTGTGAAGAAGCTCCAAACATTTATTTCCATGGATCTACAAAGCCCTTGATGATACCATGTTAAGAAACAGAATAAAAGATAAGAAATTAGAGAAAACATATTTAAGACATGTTCAACACATGTATTCATCTCATGATATCAATTTATAGTACATGTATTTGACCACCTCAAAATCTAGATCTAGAAAAAACATTTGAACTAATAATTTTAAAGCGCTCGTTGTTGTAAAATGATTCCATAAAACATTAAATAAATGTTGTAAAATAATTCCATAAAACTTTAAATAAATCATAATTTTATTTGGATATTCCTATTCTAAAATCTCATGATAAGAAATATTTTTAAAGATGCATAGGTAAAAATACATCTTGCAATCGATTTGGTTGTGAGCCAACTCTTGTAAACCAAAAAAAACTCAAAAATACTAATAAAAGTGAACATTTACATCCAAACTATTTTTAATAAGAATTGATAAATTATATTATTAAAATGGTTGCATCCGAGCTTGCATTGTAAATACATATATAAAGAGATTGAAACTATGTCAAAAGGATTTTACAAAGATTACTAATTTTATTTTTATTTTTTTTCCAAATATATCTATTGCTATAAATCCTATTAAAGAACTTAAAATGTTGATTACTTTAAAAAAACATAGCATGAAAAAAGGTGTAATGACTTGTTGCTTTATCCAATCAAGTGATGTTGTATGTTGGTTCCTATTCTATAATGTCCATGGCTTCTATCATATAAATTACCATGTTCTCATCCCTATTTTCCCCTTGTTCTAAGATCCTTTGATTGGAAGTCATCAAAAGAGAATTCTTGTTCATGGTTTCTACCATATTTTTAAGGAGATTACACTTTGTCTTTAGAATAACTAATTGTTGTTTGACCTAAAAAAGGGTGTTCATGATTTTTTCTATTTTTGTGCCATACATTGTTGCTTGAATTCACTGAATTTGGTGATGAGAAAGAAGATGGAGGCTTTGTTTCCCTATACCATATCCTCATAGATCCTTAAAATTCTCCTTAATTTTAATAAGTTGTGGTGTTCCATAATGATCAAGAAGAGTAAAGGCAATGGGACTATGCTATGGTAGGCCTCTAATCTATGCATTGAAGAAGAAATAGTAGAATTTCCCACGATCCAAATATACAACGTTCAACCAACATATAGTCAAGCCTTTTAAACTTTGAAGAAACAAAGTATTCCAACCCTTCTCTCAAAAGGAAAAACTCTACCCCAAATGAGTATACTGAACATAGGGATGAGAATCTCAAGATACATTGAACAAATTTGAAATAAGAGTCCTAAACTGGAGTTAAGAATGAAAGAAGTCCAAGTGAAACTAAGAGTCTACAATCAGGCTAGAAGTAGCGACGAATTCCCAAGATTTTGAAAATAAAAATTTCAGAACTTAAATCCATCAAAATCAAGGAAGATTGAACTACCAACAATCATAGACCAAATCTTGTAGAAAAATAGCTGTATATAAAACAAAGAGAATAATAACAAACCAGGGGCCAACCTAAAAAGGAACGAGTGTGAGATCCCAGTGTCCTCCTACTCGAGTGATATTTTATGTCCTCTATCCCACCTACTTCAGGTTGAAATAAATCCCTGGCTTCAAGACCACTTGCTCTCGTACCCCGAGGCATGTGCGAGGGGATGCTAAGTATCTTCATGTTAAA
>ML789187.1:276642-296717 GCA_009831015.1 Picea engelmannii
ACATATTGTATATAACAATAGATTAGAATTTATAATTAGATTTATTTATTTATTTTTATCAGAGTATGCAATTAAATCAGTAAGGGCATATTGTATATAGCAAAAGAATCAGATATTAGTAAAGGAATTTGGTTTTTTCTGTTGTTTTTGTGTGGAAAGATTGGGAACAACAAGATCATAGTCAGGCTTATAGTCATGAACAAGGTGAGTGGGCAATGATAATGGTTGACCCTACACAAGAAGAAGTAGAGCCACTGAAAAGCGCAATTACCGAGGACTTGGAAAACACTAAAAAGAGCCAAGATTTTTCCAAGGATGTCGCCTCCGAGACTCTCTAGTATTGTCACAACGTAGCACATGAGAACACCATGGTGGTGCATGATATGATTCTATCATTTTCTAATGCAACTACAAAACTAGATCAACACTATCAAAGTGAAACAAATGCGAAAGTAGTGTACTTAAGCAGTAACAATATGTAGATGCTACAAAACTAAATATGGACGAAATTAATAATATAAATAAAAAGAAATAGATGGGAAAAGATAGAATCTAAATCTTTATTGAATAATATGCCAATTTTGGCCCATAAATTACAATATGGAGGTCTAGTCTCTCCACAATTCATACAATGTCATACTAGCATGATCAGAATGTCAAAAGGCCTTAACTTTCCCTAAGCACGAGTTGGTATTCACTTTCTTCTTCTCTTTAGTTCGTTGGAGCTGAACCCCTTCTTATGTTGCAGATATGAAGTTAAACCTTCTCTTATGTTTTATGTTTGGAGCTAAACCGTCTCTTCTGCCACTATCAATTGCTGGAACTAAACTCTCTTATGTTATTTCACTAGATTTATAACTTACTCTTAAAATATTCAGTTAATGTGGTATTACAATAGTCTTTGTAACACTTCACCTCCTCCTAAGTTGTCTCTACAAATTACCGAGGGTAGTGCATGGTTAATCTCCCTTTGACTATCATGTCATGTCCCCACGATGTGCCTAGCCAATCTTGCAATCGTGCACCTCTTAAGGGCGTGCGACACCACAAATTTTCTCACTTGGCTGCTTGACAACACCAAGGATACTTCGTACGGACTACGCCTCTTCACCTAGAGCATACCCATACTCTGTTCTAGGCTACCAACGAGTCACACTCCTACTTCAATGCAACTCTTGTATACTTAGACAATTGTTAACAATTTATCACTTAGTCATATTTAAGCATACATCCATGAACATGAGAAGCCAAGAGAACAACAACGAAATAAAAAAGAGAAACATAGATATAGTGCGGGTGGCACAAACTGTGCCTAACACCCAGATAAGTCTTTGTTATTGTGAAATAGTTACAATATGAGCACTATCGAGTCGGTTTACAACTTGGCAAAGTCACATGACTCGCCTCACCTCACCAAGACACTCATACACAGATTCGTGCACCTCAGATGTTCCCTCAACCGTAGAATTGTTGTCTCTTCATTTCCATAGACTTCACAAGTTTCGGTTCTGCCTCACACATGCCTCCAACAAACCTAAGTTTTCCAATCAACCCAAGAGAAGTTCACCCAAATTTGTCCAATGAATCCACCTCAAGGCAACACAAGTCCTCTCAAGTGGAGAAACTTGGCTCCTTGAGGGAGCTCACCTCTCTTCGTCTGCCTCATAATTGTAGAGTTCTTATTGCTCTCCTTGCCTTCAAATATGCCTTCCTTGGTTGTGCACCCTTGTTCCTTTATAGTAATTGATCCAAGACATTAGTCATGTCTCTTTTTCCATGGGTGAGCCAACCCATTGGTTCACTAAGTTGCGCCCCTTCGCAAGGTTGGGACGACTCTTCATGTGGGCACGTTTGGGCAGCTTGCCCAGGTGACCCACCGAACGCTTCATTCAGTCATTTGGCCAACCCACCGATATGTCTAACCGACTCATCATTTTGGGTTGTGCACCCCTTATGTGAGTCGATCCAACTCTCCGAAGGGTGCCCCCCATGCCTTAGCTGATTTACCTTCATTGGTGGAGCACCCAAATCTTTCCCTCAACCCTTCACCAAACCATTCGTCATTTGACTGGTGTCGCAAGGCACCTTGGGTGGAGTCGCCCCTTAGCACGTTGCAAGCCCAAGGAACCCCAACTCTTCCTATAAATCAAGACTTCATTTCTTCACATGCACTAAGCATCCTGCCTGCCTGATTTCCTCTATTTCAGTCTGTGGTGGAAGTAGGCCTTGGTGTCGTAGGCCTTACATATCCCAATTAACTTTTATGTGTTTGTATTTTAGAAATTTCATAGCAACGCATGAATCTATAGAAATCCTATACCAACGCATGGATCCATAATAGTTATGTAGAAACATGTCATTTTTTAGCAATGATGACCTCTTTTTTCCTCCTACTATGCAAATTAAATAAACAACAAGAAATGCGTATTAGAGGAAAAAATTTGATGTCAATTGCACGGGCCCAAGGATGCTCCTACATCAAACACTCTTGGTAAGAAAACATGAGCATTCTACTCATGTGGATTGAATCGTGGACCCTTAAAGTAATGTATGCCACTAAAGAAAACCTAATTCCTCCTCTACAATCCATCACACATCTTCCAAATTTCTATTCTTCCACTTCGCTAAATATTCAAATTGATCCCGACCTTGGTTCTTCCTGCTAACTCTCTTTTCCAATATTTCTTCAATTTTTTCAATGGGATTGACTAGAAACTATCCTTTCCATTCTTGCATGGTGCCTACTTCACCATGACCTTTTTCTCAAAAACTCACATGGGCCAATTTTCTTGTACTTAAGATTGATGTATTTGCATTTGGGAAATCTATCCTTCCTCAAATGTGCCATCATTGTATCACCCTCTTCAAAAACCTTAAACTTACTATGAAAATTTTCCTTCTGCTTCTAGCTAGCATTACTTTGTTGTAACTTCTTTTTGACCTGCTCATGAATGTCATGCATGCTTTTTTCAAAAATATATGCATTATATCTCCTTCTATCCTTGACTTCTAGCAACTTAAATAATTCTACAACACCATTTGGAGACCTACCATACACTACCTAAAATGGACTTTTGCAAATGGGTGTATTCATTGAATTGTTGTAAGCGAATTCATCTTGAGCTACAACCAAATCACATTGAATCGATCGAGACATTGATGAATTCCCGCTATTGACAGTGAGTAGGCATGCCAATAATGTATGCAAGTCCCAAGGTACTATAATATGTCTCTAATCTTGATCCCAAATAAGGTGTTGAAGTCAATGGGACAAGACTTGTTGGAAGGAGGGCCTTAAGGAATCCCACATTATCCAACTCGAGCATAAAACAAAATGATTTGAAGAACTATAAATGATATATTTTCACTATCAAGCAATAAGTTATTTGGAAAAAGGAAAAGGACAGTGAGGTAGCTCAACATTGTAAGTGAGTTGAATGACTTTATTCACGGGTTAGGGGTCTATGGAGTAGGGAAGTATGGTAATATTGTGAAGGGAAAAATGGGTTGAATTCATGATGTGGTAGTAGAAGTTAGATGAAAAATTTAAGGTTCACTACATAAGAAAATGGAAGTTTGGACTTCAACATGCATGGATTGTTAAGCTTGGGAGAGGGAAAAAAATGAATGAGCATATCATGACATAATGGTGGATTCCATAATAAATAGTAAGCTTTTGGGAAGCTTCCTTTGGTAGTAATGGAATGATGAATTTGACATGAAATGGTATGGATTTGACTTCTCTTTGGTACTGATATTCATCTTCATTAACCTTCATCTTAATCTCGAATCCTTCTTGAAAAATTTGGTACTGTTGGTGTTGTTGGTCAACAGTTGGAACATTTTCAACAAGCTCCAAGGAAATTGTGCTTTGAATATGGCTTTTTCAACATCACTTGCTTGTCTTGGATGTCACCCTCATTCACGATTCTTCAAAATTCAATATTTGAAAACCACTCATCCATCAATTTGACCCCCTGGATCCTCCCTAGACCTGCAAAAGCTAAGCATTTTCCTGCAATAAAACATGAGATGATGGGGGAAGAAAGGTGATCGATATTTCTTCTTCCAATAAACACACAAAATAAATACAAAAAATGCAAATAAAAAAGATCCAACGAAGAAACAAATTAAATTAGATTCATTTATTTATACGCATTAGAAACAAATTTTAATATGAATTTGTTTTATATCCCAAAACTATTTTTGAACAGACCTAGAAGGCAAAGTTTTTGTTAAGTTGTTTTAGGATAGGCAATCACTAATTTGTGAATAATTTTTTCATACAATGTCCAAATTAAGTGATTCAAATTAAGTATTAAATTAGAATTGAATACCTTTCTCCCTTACAAACATGTGGTGAATATGTGGTGATTTGATATGCTAGATCTGCTTGTGAACAATCAAGATGCATACTTTCCATGATGCATATTTTATGACCAACAATCAATAATTTGGTCATAACTTTTTCATATGATACCCAAATGAATTTATTCAAATTGGGTTGGAAACTAGATTCAAAGGGATGTCTCCCATAGAAATAAGGTTTAAAAATTCTCTCATTTAGTCCCTCAAATATTGATTGTCTCAAATTTGTTTTGGAGAGTTTTTTGAAGTCAATTTAATACAAAATTTAAAAATGACCATTTAAAAAAAATGTGATTTAAGTACGTGATATTGTTGATGGATGTATTGATAATGATGTTATAAGTTAATTCCCTAAAAATATCCAATACCCATATTTAGATCTTTAATATGGCCAAGATGGATTTGTAGCAAATTTAACTTTATAATGCAAATTTGGACAAGAAAGAATCAATAATGTACCTTTGATTCCTCCTTCAGATGCATCCCTTCTCCCATAGATCGTTATGACAATAGGTTAGTGGATGAAGTGGTTCTTATTGCACCATGAATATAAATGATTGAAATAATTTTAACAAGAAATCCATTTGAATCTATTCATGCATGTTATAGCGTCATCTACCACTATACATGCATATGATGACTCATTGGCCTATGTTACATCTCTTTCCCTGCTTGCAGGACCTAAATCCCCTTTTTCCTCCTCATTTTTTTTTAAATACCTCATTTATCAAAGTGTACACAAATTTCCATAAAGAAACTCGCATACATATGCGGGTTCCCTGTTAGCAACCCACATACATGTTAATTTTCGCTCAAAAAAGTATAATCCTGACATTTTGGGCGAAGTTTATGGGTTTTTCTGTTCTCTAACTTCCTAAATCCTATACATAATGACTCTAACCATCAAAATGGAGTGTAAAATAGAGCCTTGGTGTCACTACTACATTGGTCCACTTTTTTGACACTTTATCGACAACTTTGCGTCACAAACATGTCGCGCTTCCAACGAAAGCATGAATCCTGTTTTTGCTGTTAATATTTTGACACTCTTTCGATGAAAGAATGTTCATCGTTAGTCTGAATAACGTTCCGACGAAACAATTAGTCGATCGTCCGATGAAATTTTCATCGGTATAGCGTTGGTCTTCAGACGATAGCTTGAACCCATTTTTGTCATCGTGGGAGGGTCAGAACAACGACGACTCAGTTCATGTTATTGTTTTGACAACTTATGTGTCACAACAACAATGGATTTTCATTGAATGGCTCATCGAAAGAGCAACAAATAAACCATGAACATTTTTCGAATGGTTGGTCGAAAGAGAAACGACTAAACCATGAACATTTTTTGAAAGAGAAACGACTAAACCAAGAACATTTGTCGAAAGGTTCGTCGAAGGAGAAACGATTAATCCATGAACATTCCATGGAAAAGAAATGACCATTTATCGAACTTGGAACGAATAAACCACAAACATTCATCGATAGAGCAAATACTATTCATCAAAATAGTCCTCAGCCGAACTATGACTAAACATGACCATGCGTCGAAAGAGAAATGAGAAAAATCATGGAACTTAATTGATAAAGAACCACCTTTCATCGAAAGAACAACAACCCAACCTTTAAGTAAGATCGACCTGTCATCGAAAGAGCAATGACCCTATCACCAAAATATCGACAGGTACTGTATAAAATTTTAAAAAAAGTGTGCATAGAAAATATGTTCATGTGATGACATATCTTGGATCAGGAGAGAAGGGAGGACTCACTCCATTGATGCACTGATGGATCAGTGGTACGAGGACAAGTATGATCCTGGCCGTTGATATCGAACATATGAGAGTCGTTGATCTAGGTCCACAAAACTCCAAAAATCGACTAAGGCATAACCGAGGTCATGCTGATGTCGTCCTGGATGCGTGGTGACCCTACATTAGTCCCCACTGATGTTGATGTGGCATGGAGGACACATGTGTCCAGTTGGTTCCACCTATCCACGTGGTAGTCACTGGCTGTCCTGATGCCCTGCTGGCATGATGATGTGTCATCAGATTGGGCTCAATCTGGGGAATATCATTGGAGTCTACATCCCAGTGGCCTGGTGATCCTGGGGGGCAGTATTTAATCTGGGTCATTGAACTAGAGTTGAATCTGGGTCGTCGATCCTTGAAAAAACTCTGGTAGCATGATGATGTGTCACCAGATAGGGGCCAATCTCGAGAAGTGGTTCAACTAGAGTCCAGTGGCACGATATAATCTAGACCGTCAATCTCAAACCAATGAGAGACATTGATTTGGCTTGACCAAATGCAAAAATCGACTAAGTCATGGATATAGTCACACTGACGTCACCCTGTACACATGGCAATCTCATACTGGTCCACCCTGATGATGATATGGTAGGGTATGATACGTGTCACCCAGCTTCGAGGTGTTGACCTGTGTATTCAACTGACTCCACTTGTCGACATGGCAACTGCTTGTTGGCTTTGACAAAGCTCCACTGACATGCTAATGTATCTCAACATCAGGGGAAATGGGAGAATGTGCTCCACTGATGTGCCAATGGCTGAGATGATCTTGGCCATTAGTCTCAAACTGATGAGAGCCATTGATTTGGATCCATGGAACTCTAGTAAATGAGCAAGGCTTGTTTAATCTGGACCATTGATCTCGCCCTGCAAACTAATGGGAGCCGTCGATCTAGATCAATGAACAAACCCATAACCTTTAAGTTGTGACGATGTCATGTTGACATCATCCGGGTCTAGCAGACACATGGTATCTTTCTATTTGTCCGCGTTGATGTCGAGGTGGAAGGGGTGACACGTTTCACCTGGATTTGGGGTGTTGACCTGTGTCTCTTGTGGGTTCCACCCATCCACATGGCATCTGCTAGTTGGATTGTCAGATGCCCTACTGGAAAGGTGACGTGTCACCGGACTGGGAGAAATATGGAGAAGTGTTGTAATTGAATCCCGGTGGGATGATGTCCCGGTATGCTAACGCCCATGCATGTTTTGTGGCGCGACGAGATCCCAACCGTCGATCTGCTTCTCGACAACCATCAAATCGGTCAAGCTCCACCTTCTTACCGATGTCTGTGTTCTATGCTGCGGTCTCATGGTAATCCTTGTGGGTAATCAACCTAAGTTCTTTTAGGGTGGGATGGGCCTATTTTGACCTCCGATAAGCACTCGAGTGTTTAATTTTTTCCTTATGCGCACAAGGGCATGCATTTCTTGCCATTTCTTCAATTTTCCTTAAAGTAAGCTCACTCTTGATTGTTCAGAGGCTCTGGAAGCTCTATTTCTTGCTTCAACTTGCTAAATCTCAGCCTTATAACCTTGATGAACCTTCAAATCAGTGACAGGAACAAATATGGTACTAACAAGTAGCATGGCAAAATTAAAAAATAACATACTAAATTATTGATAATGTAAATGAATTAAACCTGATTTATTTGAGTGCTTCACAACTGAATGTCTCCAACAATTTAAATACTTGCAAACAGATTACCATGAGTTAAATGTTAAGAATATGGTCATCCATTATTCTATGTATACTCTGATGCAAATGAAATTTCTAGTTACCTCTATCTTTACAACACGAGTCCATCAGGTAGCGAGTGTATTATTTCCTTTTGCTACATGGTGCTGAGGTATGTAGATTTCTTCTCCAGTACTTTCTCCCCACTGACTCTTTTTTTTTGCGGCCAGAAACTTGACACTCATTGCATTTACACTATGCTTTAAAGATTCTTCTGCATATCCATACCCATGCATAATTTGAGTGACATAGGTTATTCATAAAATGTCAATGCTTAATTTGCAATAAAAGGGCATTAATAATTTCCGAGGTTTACATAGGTAGTGTTGTTCCTGAGATGATTCCAGGGTAGGGAATTATGTCAAGGCATCCATAATGATTTAAAATTATTTTCAATTAGTTCGTACAACTAAATAGCAAACAAAATGCATTTTATGACTAGTTTTTGGGCTTACAAGTTCCAGTATAACCGGTGCACTGGTTGAGACCCCGCAAAACAACAAGAATTCAAAACCATTCAAACTTACCTGAGACATTACTTATCCCCGGGGGAAATTCAATGAGATCTCCAAGTTCAAACCATTTCATTTCTTACTCCCCATTAAAATATGAAATTACTGTACTCAAAGGGACTTTCTCAGGCTGACCCTGTGAACAACCCCAACTTCGCTAGTCGTGGAAATAGGGAAAGCACCCCTAGTTCTGCTACAATTAGTAAGTTTATATTTAACGTTGTAAATGGAAAAGTGGAAAACAATAAAGAAAAATTTTCCTTGCATTAAAAAATATATATTCACACTAGAGTCTCCATGGTTTGATTGCTTTGTGATCAAATAATTTTTTTCTCGTCTGATAGTAGCATGAAAAAATTAAAAAATAACATACTAAATTATTGATAACGTAAATGAACTAAACCTAATTTATTTGAGTACTTCACAACTGAACATATCCAGCAGCTTAAATACTTGCAAACAGAATACCACAAGTTAAATGCTAAGAATATGGTCAAACATTATTCTATATATACTCTGATGCAAAAGCAATTTCTAGTTACCTCTATCTTTATAACACAAGTCCATCAGGTAGCAAGTGCATTCTTTCCTTCTTCTACATTGTGTTGAGGTATGTAGATTTATCCTTCGATACTTTCTCACCATTTCTCCCCACTGGATCTTTTCTTTTCGGCAAGAAACTCAACACTTATTGCATCCATACCATACTTTATAGTTTCTTCTGCATCTCCATACCAATGCATAATTTGAGTGACATAGTGTTGGCGTTGGAATTCACTCCTGGATTGCAGCAGGAGCAGAGCCCGACGCCCATTAGTTTATGTCACGAATATTTTAATGGGGTGATCGAATGGATAGAGACTCAGGAAGATATCGCTCTAACTCAGAAAATCGGGCTTGGTGTGTAGAAAAACAAAGGAGGTCTTGATCTAAATTCAGTTAGCGAGTTGATAATAAAATGAGCAGATGGAAGACTTAGTGAGATGAGAGAGCAAGACTGCTTTGGGCACCAGGCCCTTTCATCAACTTGAGGAGGAAAAACTTAGAATACAAGATCCTCTTGGTTCAGAGTTTCGGGGAACTGAAGGGTGACTTGACTGGATCTTCCAATTCCAAATCATTCAGCGTTGAGAAGATACAATAACTGATTAGAAACAATACAACTATTACAGTGATCCAACATACATCATCCTATAACAACGCAACTTGATTGGATCCTCCAATTCCGAGCTTTTCTAACACAGTGTACACTGAGAGATGGAAAGAGGCTAACGCTCATAAGGCAAGAAGTCTCAAGTGCCAATACATAACCAGAGCAACTAGTGCTTCGTCAAAACTTTACAATCGGGAGCTAAACTCAACCATCGATCCTTACAAAAATACAATAATTGAAAATATATACTCAGAGCAGTGCGCTTCCTTTGGCATCAGCAGGGTAGCTGAGACATTAAAGTCCAACCTATCATGTGCAGGTTCTTTGGTCGGACGAGAACATCAGATCGGTATGGGCCTTTCAGATCAACCTGCACACTGGATGGTCTTGGGAAGACTGCCTGCCAGAACCTCCATGCCTCACATTCATGGCTAGAACTGAAGTTTCAGCTACCGGCCTGCTTTTCATTAATTGCTCCCTTCTATGGCGAGCGACCGAAACTTCGAGCACAAGAAACGACCACGCGCACGCTTTCCGAGCTTGAGAGGCTGGCTTCCCTTGTGGTACCCCATGGTCATGACCTGGAGCCTTTTTCTAAGGCACTTCGATCCTCCTCCTTTCGGGAAATTCCCTCATTCTAGCATTCAGGACCCTTGGTGACTAAAACCCATACGACCTTGCGTTGTGACCGTGGGCCCGAGCCCAAGGCATTTTCGCATCTCGCGTATCGCGAATGGGAGGGGGAAGATCCCTGCATTTCAAAATCGCGATGTCTGGAGCTGTGACACTGGGCGCCTTCGACACTTCACGTTTCGGGGATCCCAGCTATAGAGAAAAAGTGTTTCAAATTCGCGATGGGCGATGCTGCGACAGAGCCCGATCGCGTGCCACGTGCTCCTCCGGGATGGACAACCTGGATCATTTCAGCGAGATTGTGGGCCCGGGTCCTGGACGCCTTTGGCACTTCGCGTCTCGTGATTGGGAGGAGGCTGGTCCTTGTTCTTCAAAGTCACGATGCGCGAAAAGGCGATAGAGCCTAATCACACACCACGTGTCCCTCTCTGATCTGATGGATCTGAACACTCAGTAATATTGTGGGCCCAAAACAATTCTCGTGTTTCACGATTTCGCACAACCAAAGGATATGGTCCGCCCTCCGAACTCACGAAACCCGAGTTCAAGAAGTAATCCCACGCTTAAACTGATTGCGATCAACGACCCTCGTAACTTCGCGAGTGCCCCATGGAGAATTCCGACCGTTCACTTCTCCGAAAACTTCTGCGTTATTCTTGGCGCGACTTGGTTGACTGCAATTACCCTCCGACCATTGCTCTGCTTCATTGATGAATCCTTGCCGTCGAAAACAAAATACCGGCTCGCTTGATTTTAATCCCGAAAAGGACTTCTTCTGCGTGCTGTGCTTGGCGCTCATGCCTGCAGATGAATAAAATGCATTTGATGGGTTCTTTGAGCCCCATTTCTTCGCGTCTACGCCACGGGTTCGAATCTGGGAGAGAAAACGCCCCCTTGCAAGAATTTGTGCTAACACATAGATTATTCATAGAAGGTCAATGACTAGTTTGCAACACAAGGGCATTAATAATTTATGAGTTTTATGTAGGTAGTGTTGTTCCTGAGATGATTCCTAGCTAGAGAATTATGTCAAGGAATCCATAATGATTTATAATTATTTTCAATTAGTTTGTACAACTAAGAAAAGAATCAAACTTAGTACAAGAAACTTTAAAATTGGAACTCACTTTTTTCCCGCCATCCGATTTATCAATATTGCTGTCAATGTCATTGAATCAATCTCTAACCCGAGCAAGCATTATACATCACCAAGTCATCTAAATAGGCCTTTCTACACATTGAACATTGGAAAACATGAATGTTAAGGGAGAACATCAAATTCCACATCAGATTACATTCAATAATCTCTAAAAAAAATATCATTAAATGGATAATAGGAATACCTTAATGAGCTCCTCTTGGTTTCAAGAATAATTTATTCTCTACTAAACAAGGCCAACCACGTGAAGGAATAATATCATTTGGCCCCTCCCCCCTCCCTCACATCACTCTCAATTCCCCATACCCAATCATGCATATTAATTTAAACCAAGGCCCCAATTAGGCCTATACTTGTTTGGGATGGTGATCATCATCAATATCTGGGCCCGGTTGCCACTTAGGGGATTTTCTCCTAGAAAGGAGACTTAACTTGAAGCTCTGCTAAATCCTACTTGCAGAAAATAAATGAACTAATCTATTTCTATTATAATCCTAAACTATTCTATCCCGAGAGCTTAATTAATTAAAATATGACTAACAAATGATGTCTATCTAAAAAGGGAAACAATTCATCACATTTAAACAATATTTAGAAACCTTTGTAGTAGTACAATTTTCAAATAAACAATTTAAAGTAAACTATTCCAACTACAGTATTCATATTGCATCATTCATTAACTCAATTATAAAAATGTTTTCATAATGAATATACTCAATTGATTAACAATAGTGCAAACGATAAGTGATACTCATTAATCTTAAACATATTGAAATAAATGAATGATGGTGACTTTCAGAATAAAATACCTGATGATCACATGAATAACGATACCATACCAATCACTCTAATTTATGGATCACAAAATCATTGAGTGGCTCTGTATTTCTAAAAAATAGTCTCGACAACAATGTACAAGTCTTTTTTTTTTAAAATTGAACCCTTTCCAGGTTCTTGAAAATGTCTATAAATAATGTTACAAAAAATACAAGTCAAAAATCTATTCCCACTATGTTCTAACTAAAAGACTAAAAATAGATACAAAAATAAGACCTTTAAGGTCTTGGACTAAAATTATTGGCCTTCCTAGAATTAGCCTGCAAATGAACCCTTGTTTGATGCATGAGCCTCCAAATGTTCCTTCCATTTTGAGTAGATTTATAATATTCGAGAAACGAAATTAGGGGCTTCTAGATGTGATATTATTTCATAGTTGAAGACCTTTTCTTCCACAACTAGAAGATCTTGTTGAATCCTCGCATAAATTTGATTGGAGATGACATAAAATTTTTGTGGTTTGACCAGAAATTGATTGATGGCATCAAGATTTACCTTGAATAACATTGTAATGCAATTTTATCATCATATTTTTTCCTGTGACTTTGCACTTCAATAATTACATCTGCTATCTTGGTTGTTTGATTGGTGAATTGAACATAAGGCAAGTCAATTTCTCCCACTATGTTAATTGTTGTATTTAATGTTGTACTGCATGCTTCTCTTGCCTCTTCGATTAACCTTTTAGCTTCCTGCAGATTATGTTTCCAAGCTTCTATAAAAATTCCTCCTTTTAATTTCTTCGACTCAAAGGTTTAGGATTAATTCTGGGTTACTGAACTAACCTCATTTTGACATAATATTAATTCCATGAATTTTCTTTGGGTTGCAGTTAACTCAACTTCCTTTTCTAAAATGACTTTTGAAAAATCATTTATCATACTTCGTTGATTTAAAACACAACCCATAATCTGACAAAAGTGTACTTGTGCTTGTCTTAATTGATCATTAACCTGTAAAGCTTGATGCTTAAATTGCTCAACATCAACCATTTCACTATCTAAACTTTGAATTTGAGTTTGCAGTTGTGTGATTTGAGCGTTCTTTTCATTTCTAGAATCAAAGAGCAATTGTTGAACTCGAGTAATCTCAACTCTCATAACTTTTCTTCCAAGCTTTTCATCTGTTCAAAGTGTGCTTGCTGTGCCTGTGAAATTTTGAGTTCCACCTGCTTTTCAATGAGTGTTTCTTTTTGTTTCAATTTGTCTTCAAGATGAATTATTGCATCATTTTTCTGCTTAATGATTTGCTTTAAATTATTTATTGACTAAATGTTGGCTGATGCAAAATCTCCCATGGAATCTGCCAATTCTCCTGCAAATTGTTGATCATATTGTCTGGAACCATCCCAAATTATTCTCTATTTTGTTGGTGGTTCATTCACATGACCAATTATCTTCTTTTTAATCCTTCCTTTTATAATTACTCTCTTCTTCTTGCTAAAGAAGAAGTCTGTAAGAGGAGCTTCCTTTTCCTCAATCAGTGTCAAAGAATAAACATATAAAGGATTCATGAATGAAATCCCAGGAATACTTGGCAAAGGGATGACTGAGGCAATTGATGAACAAACCAAACTGTCATGCTCTTGAGTTTGAGTAAATTTGTATGGAGTTCATGGACCTTGACTAGAGTTTTTGAAGTGAAGATAATATCTTTGTTGGTCCTGTCAGAGTATGACTTGTAGAAGTTTGCTCCTTGTGTTGTGACTGTATCTGCTGAATATTTTCAGATAAAAGAGTCTCAACATGTAACTTCTTCTGATCTATCTACTGGATGAGCTTTTCTTTTAATATTTCTTTTGATAGTACTTCTAAAATTACCTCAACAATTTTCTGGTTTGGCTAGGATTCCATCTATTGTTTGGAAGGGTCGAGCAATTGAGATAATTTTTCTATTGATTCATCTATTTGAGATATTGTAAACTGTGTCTTTGGTTGAGTCTCCTAGGAGAATTTTCCGTGTACTCTTGTTGGAGAATCGATGGGAGGCAACTCCTCCTTGCCTTATGGAAATTTAAGAAACCATTAAGTGCATGCTCGTGGAGGCCTTTAATTCTCTGCAAAACTTCTTGATAAGACATAACTCTCCTAAAAATATTATCATGAAGAGATTCTTCATGAACATATGTTTTTACACCAACACGAACACAATGTTGATCTAAATTTTTTAAAGTGTCATGCCTCTTAAGCTCAATACATGAAAAATTGATATCTTCCAATGACATACCTCCTATTTTGGCATGGATTACACCATAAAGAGTATATGGGCCTATATGCACAGGAAAAGTAGGCCAAATTCTCTTGGAGAAAGCGTGTAATTATTTAGTTATGCCTGTAACTGCTATTTGGTAGGCTATTTCTTTGCAAACAAGTTTGCTAGGCATAAATTTAGGCAATTCATGAGGAGCATTACACCCATAAACCCTAATATAGGAAAATGTTTCTTCAATATAATAATCACCAATTGGATATAAGTTGTGCATATCTTGCTTTGTGATCCTGGGTGGTAGAAAATCAAAGAATGCTTGGTGAAGAGGAATAATAACATGATGACAAATTTCATAAAAATGCTCCTTGGCGTTTTCTTCCCATAGCTTAGAATGATAAATATGAATAGGTTCTGTAGAACTTGTAGTCCACTGCCAACCCATTTGAGGAAAATAAGTATGAAAACAAATTACATCCATGATATAAAATGACATATAAAATGGAGGGGATTTTCCTTCCTCTTTTAGCATAAGAAAATTTTCAATATGCTTATAAAGGTTATCAGATAGAATTGTACCCCAATTGAAGTTGTAACCACTAATTACTTTGTGCATAATTGGAACCCATTCTAATTTGAAATGATTAGGGTTCTTTTCACCATATAATCGACACATTAGGGTGGTGACATATAATTCTCATTCTTTGTAGGAAGAAGTAGCATATTTACCCAAGCTATCAATTTTAAACTTATTCTCATCATCCCACCAATCTTTAATTAACCGTGGAAATTGTAAATCATATTGCACACATTCCTCTTGATTAAACTTTTCCAGGAACTCTTTAGTTTAAATTATCTCAGGTTTGGGTAGTTTATACATTACTTGGATGTTTGTAGGCCTGAAGGATCCAATAACCACCTTCCGATTCTTGAAAATAGTTCGCGTCTGGGGATCTACATGTTCCAGAGCCCAACATATCATATCTGTGTATGTCTTCAACCTGGGCCTCGTTGCAAATTTGTGTAACCATGACTTAGAAATATCTTGAAAAGTTCTTTCTGGGGCATAGGTGTCATTATATCTCTCACTCTCTGCTGGTGCGCCGGAATTTTCTTCCTCAAAAAGCTTGAAGATCTCGTACCAAGTCTTGCTCCTAGAGTGCAGTTTATAAGAAGTGTCTAAGAAGAGATCAGAGTTGGGATTTTTAGATTCCTGGTCTTCCATATGTTGAGATGGATTCTGATTTTTTGCTTTTCTGGGCACCATGGAAACTGCTTAGAAATATTTTCTAAGAGTGGGGTCTGCAAACAAAATCTGAAATCAATAGAAGCATGAACTCATGCAAAGCAATAAGAACACTGTACATTGAAATTTAAAACATATACGTTGCTAACCAATTACCATTAATTTGCGTGTTGATACCATTAATTGTGAAGCGTATGGTGGTAGGCCTTATTAACATTGAAAATATGGTGCACATATGATCGACAAAATAAAAATTTTAATTAATTAATCCTAGATTAATTCTTCAGTGTATCTAATTACTATCATAATTATCGGACATCGAGACCTCAGGGCATCGAGGATTGTATTTATCGTCCGATGCTCGATATGACATAGAAACCTATAATTAATCCTTTTCGTAATGATCGTGTTAACCTTGATTACCACATTAATATACAATTATTACTCAAATTCTCGCATGTCGGGCATTGGGGTAAGACAAGTCGACATGGAGATTATACACAAGTGCCACATGTCATACATAAATGATCAAATAACCATTTTGATGGGGTCAAAATCGATGACATGTGTCATACATGTAGGATGGGTCACATGTATGGGCTTAAATTGATGACACATGTTAAAAAATATATATGGAAAAGATAGGTTGTGATGTGGCAGAGGCAACATCATTAGGAGTGGTGTAGCGGTCTTATCAAATTTTTTCTAGAGGCAAACAACATTATGAGTGGTGTCCCAATATTATCACATATTTCGCCATTAAATTTTTCTTGTGACTTTTATACCACAAGCATGTGTGAAACCCTGCTATCTGCAAGCTCCAGAATGGAGAACACATTAGGTCCAATGCTTGGGTTTCAGAGGCTTGACCTACGTCACAGTTCTGGGTCAAGCGAATTCTATGTGAAGGCTATTGAAACTCTGTACAGGAATCCCTTGGGATTGGAAAGCAATAGATTTATTAGATGTGAAGTTTATTATTTGTTGAATCTCTCTGAACTTATTTTCACCACCTCACCTTCCTTCTCTCACCCTCTGATTCCATTTCCTTTTTCTGGTTTTTTCATGTATGGTTTATTTAGATCTTTATCCTTGTCAAGCTTCCCTTTACCTCTCTCATATCCCTCTCCTTTCAACCCTCCCGAACCTTCACCCTTCCCTATTACCTCAACCCCTCTCTCATTGTTCCCTCAGGATGTCGTCCTTGATCCCTTTCTCTCAGAACCTTCATAATTCTCCTAGTTTATATTGACCCATGTTCATATTTCCTCTCTCTTATGCGGCCTTCTCGGATTCGTTCCATGGACTTGTCAAACACCAATATTACTCATCTCAGGCAATCCTTTTTTTGTTGATCCTTTAGTGAACTTGCTACAATGTGATTTCATCATAGAGATAAAGGATAATAGAATAATGAGCTTGGATATTTCCATTAGAATGGATCCTTTGTGGGTTGAGGTCAAAGAATATTTGAAGCGTTTTGAGACAATATTGGAAGGAATACATGCACAATACAGTGAGAATGCAGGGAGAATAAGAAATATGGAAAATATTGTGTCATTCCTCCTTAACATAACATAAAACATTATTCAGGAGAATCAGAAATCAAGATCAATTGAACAAACAATGCTAACGCTGATCTAGAAAATCGAGAAGCTTGAAGAGGAAGTACAACGCCTTCAGGAACGTGAAAATGAAAGACAAAGATTTCAAGAACTGGGATCAACAGTAACAACACTTCTGGAAAGATTAAATATGGTGGAATGAGAACGAAAATATATCTGAGACAGAGTAGGCGAAGCACAAAGATGAAATGGACCAGAACCAATGGAAATATAAGGTAATACACCATGAATAGATGGAAGACAAGATTGGAAGCTAGAAATTTTAGCTTAATGTTGTATTTTAAATGCATGTTTTTTTAGGACAATGTATAAGAATTTATGGTAGTTTCACTGCCCATAATTATAAGTTTCTTTTTTTTGGTATATCAGTCAGAAAACAAAGATGTGCTTTGGTGCTCTCAAGACTTTTTTTTTGTAAATTTTGACAGCTGCTTTGACTATGGTGCAACCTTTTAATTCAAAGTCCTTATTTAGTTATTGTTAAAAAAGAAAAAAAATATACCATTCTAGAAGGGCAGACCACATCAAGAATGGAATATTGGTAAAGATATTGCTTAAACCCAGAGATTTATTATGGCCTCAGTTTGTCTTAGATTTGCATATATCTTATTACTAATTCTAAATAACAAACAAGATGCATTTTATGATTAGTTTTTGGGCTTCCAAGTTCCAGTATAATTGGTGCACTAGTACATTAACAAAAATTAAACTAAATGTACATTAATGAAAGGTAAAACCTAATATAGAAACAAAACTAACACAAAATAAAATAAGAGAAATCACTCTAATAGATTAAAACCAAGTTAACATCTAGACAAAACAAACGAAATAAAATAATATGGAACTCAAAAATACCCATTCTAATAAAAAATTTGAATTTTTATTTAGAATTTTAACCTATGTTACAACAAGTAGTTTATAGGTGGTTGGTGTTGCTCTTCACGAGCATGTGTTGTACAATCATCTTTTCTGATTATGTGAATATAGAATAAGTTGTCTTTTCTCTGCAACTATGCATGTTTATTGTGCATGTCATGCAATTTTATAAATACGGAAATACATGCTTTTCTTAATTATCATGCTTGTATCTGTTTTGTTCAAATTAGGAATATGTATATTTCTTCCCGTGGTATTCTTCATAAGTTCCCTCTTGAATAACTGAAAACTGAATAGATTGCATCATTGGAAAACCAACAAACCATGGAAAAGTTATCATTTATACAAAGCATAAGAAATTTTGTACAAATATCCATAGTTACAAGACTTAGGGAGTAATTGTAATTCTTACATAATTGAGTGTGGTCAGGCCCAAAATGAGCGAACTCAACTTGTCCTGGCCAGTCTAATAATTGGCTAGTTTGATCGGACACATGAGCACTTGATGAGCCTTGAAAAACTCAATGTGATCAATGGAGAAAAATCAGTTGGCGTTTGTTAAATGAAATGCATAAAAAACTGTCATCTAGTCAGCTAAGTGTTTTGATTTTTTGCATAGGGGGTTTTTAGCAGTGAAAATGCCATTTGAGAATTTTTGCATCTCGATTTGAAGTATTTTTTAGCACTTGATGAATATGTGAAAGGGAAAAATTTAAATCAATGGCAACCGATTATTGTCATTTGACATCGAGTGGCTATAAAACCTCCCAATAGGTCCACACAATATGAAGAAATATTAAAGAAATCATGCACATAGTCGAAGGGATAGAAATATGAATTTACATGAGTACACTCAATACACTCAAGTCAAAATAGAAATATTGAAAAGAGGATGAGATCCTTAAGTGATAGATGTTGAGTTGAAATTTGTTGGCAAGGTGGGTGCATCCTCCTTAGGGAGGAAACCTAGGCTATCTCTCTTGAAGTATGTGTTGGGCGTTACCTTGTTGAGGAGTGCATTTTAAGGGAACACTATACTCATAATCTCTATGTCATTTTGATAGTGAAAAAAGTGTGAATCTCAAAGATGATAGCATTGATTTATACAATGATTGTGATAGATGGACCATTTATTAAACTATTTATTTTACATAAACAAAATAGAAGATGTTATTTTTTTGATCTAGAGATATAATTCAACAATATAAAATAGCAAGCCGATACAAATAGAAACATAAAACTAAGAAAATAATCAAACTTAGTACATGAAACTTTAAAATTGGAACTCAATTTTTTCATGCCATTTGATTTATCGATATTGGTGTTAATGTTCATTGAATCAATCGCTAACTCGAGCAAACATTCTACATCGCCAAGTCCTCGGAATAGGCCTTTCTGCACATTGAACATCAAAACATCAATGTTAAGGAAGAACATAAAATGCCACATCAAATTACATTCAATAATCTCTAAAAACAATATCATTAAATAGACAATAGGAATACCTTAATGAGCTCCCCTTAGTTTCGAGAATAATTTATTCTCTCCTAAACAAGGCCAACCACATGAAAGTGGAGGATCATTTGGCCCCTCCTCCCCCTTCGCGTCACTCTCAATTCTCCATACCCAATCATGCATATTAATTTAAATAAAATTTTACAACTATTTACAATTATTTTGAATTTTTCTGTTGCTAAACAGAGAACTTATGTAGTGCCCTAAAATTTCTACTTAACTATCAATGAATATTTATCAGTTTATAAAAGGCTTGTTTTCACTCTCTGAATTGATTGAAATTTATCAATATGATGGACAGTTAAAAAAGAAAAACAACAATGAAAAGATAAAAAATGTATTTGAATTGAATAAATATTACTTATCCTTCAATGGAAGAAGCAATCGTAACTAT
>ML789187.1:309331-320864 GCA_009831015.1 Picea engelmannii
TTTCTTTGAACAACAATCCTTCATGTATCATGTACTCCATCCAAGGACTCTTATCTCCCATCACTGGATTTTCACATGCTTCATAGGCTGCTTTAAAATCTGGATCTTCTCTGTACATCTCATTGAGATGCTCAAATCACAGTGTACTTACTTGAAATTCTTGCAAAATTAAACATCTCCCACTCAAAACATCTACAACCTTGTTAGCATTCCCACTAATATGTTTAATAACAAAATTAAAATTCTACATGAATTCTACCCATTTGGCATGTTTCTGATTCAATTTCTCCTGCTTGGTTATTAATTTCAAAGCATGGTTATCAGAATATAAGATGAATTCTCTAGGCATAAGGTAATGCCTCCACTTCTTCAGGGCCTGTATCGCTACATAAAATTATTTTTCATAAGTTGAATATTTCTTCTTAGCATCACTCAACTTCTCACTAAAATAGGCAACATGTTTATCTTCTTGACTTAGGATATCACCAATTGCTATCCCACTTGCATCACATCTGACTTGAAAAGGATTTTGAAAATTTGGTAAAATTAAAATTGGTTGCTCTTTAATCTTTTCCTTTAATAGTTTGAATCCCTTTTCAACTTCTCTTGTCCAATTAAAATATTGGTGTTCCTTCCTTATAGTATCCACTATAGGAGCAAAAATACTACCGAATTTTTTGATAAATTTTATGTAAAAGCTTGCCAATCCGTGAAAGCTTCTTACTCAAAAAAAGACTTTGGAGAAGGCCATTCTTTTATAGCCCTTACCTTCTCTGGATCCATCTTCAATCCATCTTGACAAATCACAAATCCCAAGTAAACCAGTTATGTCCTCATAAAGGAACACTTTTTCAGATTTATTAAAAGATTTTCTTGTTGCAGCCTCTTTAACACCAACTTCAAACACCTCAAATGCTCCTCTTTAGTTCTACTGTAAACAAGGATGTCATCTTAATAAACATTTACAAACTTACCAATGAAATCCTTAAGCACCTCATTCATTAATATCATGAATGTGTTGGGATCATTTGTCAAGCCAAAAGGCATGACAAGCCATTCATACAGTCCCTCATTAGTATTAAAGTCTGTCTTCCATTCATATCATTCTCTCATCCTTATCTGATGATAACCAATATTCAAATCTATCTTAGAAAAACAATTTGCTTCACTTAAACAATCCATTAAATCATCCATTCTAGGCAAGGGAAATATGTACCTGATTGTTATCTTGTTGATTTCTCTGGAGTCTATACACATTCTCCAACCACCATCCTTCTTTGGACTTAACACAATAGGTATTGCACAAGGAATTAAACTCTCCCTGACCAAACCTTTGTACAACAACTCCTGGACTTGTTTTATGATTTCTTCATTTTCTTTTGGTGTCAACTTGTATGTAGCTTTGTTTGGAAAACTAGCTCCCAGAATTAGATCAATATGATGATTAATGCTTCTAATAGGAGGCAAAGTATCAGGAAATTCATCAACTACTGTATCCGCAAATTCATCTAACAATGCCTGAACTTCAATAGGTAAATAATTTATAGTGGTGATAGTGATAATTACTCTCGACTTACTAACAACAATAAATTGGATTTCTTCTTCCTTCTTGACTTCCTACAAAAGTTCCTTCCCACTCATGAGTAGTACATTAGTACCAACTTCCTCCTTAGTTCCTTCATCCTTCAATGGTAGTAGCACATGTATGTGCCCATTCTTCTCAAGGGTGTATGTATTCTTTCCCCCGTCATCATTTCCTCCCTATCATATTTCCATGGTCTCCCCAACAAAATATGAGAAATATCCATGGGCATAACATCACACAAAATTTCATCCTTATAACTACGAATTTGAATTTCTACTTTGCATTGTTCACTTACCAAAATTTGATGTCCTTTCTGCAACCAAGACACCTTATATGGAGTAGGATGTGCCACTTTTTGTAGTCCTAATTTCTCCACCATTTCTGTAGAAACCAAATTATATGTATTTCCACTTTCAATGGCCACTTTGCATACCTTTCCTCTTGATTTTCATGTGGTTCTGAACAAATTATTCCTCTGTGTTGGTTCATGGTTTTCTCTTTCTTATTTAATTAAAACCCTCTTCAACATGAGTGCTTCTCCAATCTCAGGATTCTCCTCTTTCAYTGTTGTTTCTGCTGTATTTTCTTGAGCTTTTGCAATGTGAGCACCTCTGGTGTTTKYTTYTTTTTTTCAAGACAATCCCAAGACATATGYCATGTCTTTCCATAGATATARCACCTAATATCTCTACCTCTACCTCTGCCTCTGCCTCTTGAGAATAATCTTCTTCCCCTAGATTCTCCTTCTCTTGGTGATTGGCTACTAGAGTTTCTTGCTTCTTCTTTTGTATTATGAAATCTCCCTCTAGATGATCCTTTTCCTCTTGATTGGATTCTTCCTCTGGTTCTTTGACTCTATTTCTTGGCCAAGTTCTCTTCTGCTTTCAAGGATGCTTGATAAGCATCTTCCACAGTCCTCAAATTGAGTAGATTGATTTCATCCTGGATTTCATACCTTATTCCATTGATATACCTAGAAACTTTCTCAGCATCATCTTCTACATGACTTGCTCTAATTTTTAGTCTGTAGAACTCTTCAATGTACTCCTTCACTGACATACCTTTTTGTCTCAAATTTTGTAATTTCCTAAACAAATTCAACTGATATTCCTTTAGCATGATATTGGCCTTCAACTTGGCTACCATTCTATCCCAACTCTTAATATTAGCTTTGCCTTTCCTTATTTTGTCAGTCTATAACTCATCCCACCATAAGGATGCATGTCCATTTAGCCTAGTTACAACATGCTTGACTCTCTTCTCTTCATATATGTCCTCATAATCAAAATATTTGTCCATTGCATTGATCCAATCAAGCAATTCCTCAACATTTAAGTTTCCCTCACACCTTGGAAATTCCATTTTAGGTCTGGCTCCTACCTTAGTAACCAACCTTAACAACTACTCCTCAGTTTTTTCACCTCCTAGGGCTTCTCCTCCTTCACTAGAGCTTGTGTCTTCAACCTCAACGATATCTCCCATGTCAGGTTCCCTCCTCTGAGTTGCTTCCATGGCTTCCATCCTAGCCTGAACTCTCCTTAGTTCGTTTTGCAACTATGTAGCAACAATATTTTCTGGCATACCTCTTCTCTTGGGAGGCATGGTTGTTGAAGAGAATACTCAAGAGGCTCTGATACCACTTGATATCCTGGTTGGATCAATGTCCAACTCTAATATCACCTATGATTTTGAATTTATTAGAGGTGCCAAAGAGTCATAGTCGGACTCAATTTCACTATGCTTATTTTCTGTATGAGTTATCAACTTCTCCTCATTCTACAATAGGATGAAAGTGCCTCTAATAATTCTCAGGCTTAATTGTGGTGCTGACGCTCTCCTTAAGACTTCAAGAGGATCAAGGGCTAGAACCTTGATCTAGTTTGAAAAGATGTTGAATTTTAGACTGGTAAGGTTCTGAGGGATTATCCCCTTAATATATGACCAGGATTTATAACCGAGTGCTAACCCAGATTGGAGCTAACTTATAAATTTCCATCCTATCCTATCGATGGTTGTGTTTTAATCAAGCGATGACCTTGAACAATCCTCATTGTTTCTCCACTCCAACAAAGTGGTTTGTTAAGAAATCAATGCAACATGAATTTACCTTGGAGTGACACATAATCCAATTGATCAATGCTCCAAATCAATTCGCAAATCACCTTGATATTAACCTTCTGGAAACTTTAAATCGTGAAGGATTTCCCACCATTGATTCCTCTCTTCTACCACGATCATATGCTCCCTGTTATTCGAAAAATGAATAATGGAGATTGTTGATCTGAATATGATCAACGATCAATGGTCATTCTTAATAGGTTACAATTCTCTCTGGAGTACTGATCGACAGTCTCAAATCTCCCTACTCCAGATCCGACGGTCATAGGTGGAAGTTCCTGTAGAATCCAGTTTCACTACAATCCTTCTTATAGATCAAATATCTAATTAAAAGCATTTGATTAACTATTGGAGGGTAAAATCAATTACTAGTCATAGGGTTAGATTGAAAAATATCCAAAAAACACAAGGATACTACAATTAAAACTCAAACCCTGCATTTTATTAATTCAATACCAAAACCCGAGAATGAATATTTCTCAAAGTTCTCCCATATCATCCGATTACATATAAATATCACTCCCTCTTGCTCTACCATTCACACAATTAAAATTTTGTAGATTTCAACATCTTTGGTTAACTCAAACTGTCTAATCCGAAACTATCATAATAAATCCCTGAGATCACCCATTCTATTTTCAAAAGAAGGACATAATCTACCCATTACAACTGATTATGATCTGGATATCTTCTAGAGTTCTATTGACCCAATTATTGAAAAAAAAAACATAGAAATTAAGGGAACCAAACCCCTTTAGTAAATGGTTTTACCCTCTTAGGATCAGAATCAATATTTTATTTGATTCTCCCGTGTCAAAGGTAAACACCTACCAACAAAGGTCCACAATTCATATACAAGATATTGCATCATTTCCTCACTGCAAAGCAACAAAGGAAAACTTCTTGAAATGGAAGTAGAGGCTGTCACTCCTTGGAAATGTAGTGTTCTAACTTTTCCAACTCTATATAACTTAGGGAAGACATGTGATCCTTGGGTTAGAATGGCTTGGAAACACTTTGTATAATATAACACACCTCTTACAATGGCAATATCCTCACTCTAGTGTTTCTTATAACACAAGTTAAAACAACTGCATGAATTGAATAACAAGATGAAAAATGAAACAATTTGGAAAAATCCAGGACATGGATACAGATACACCAACTTTTTGAAAAGCCGGGATCTGAATACAACAAGAAAATGGCGAGTAAAAAAAATATAAAAATATTTTTTATAATTTAAAAGAAAATCATACTTTATAATTTTATAATGCAGATATTTTGATCCTTGACAAATTTGTAGATTGATTGTAGATTCTGTAAAAAAATATTTGGGATTTCTACTAGATGCCAAAATTGGAAAACGTAAAGTTTGAAGTGTTCATGTTTCAAAAAAATTCTATGTAAGAAAAAAATGGATAAGCGTGAGTGTTAATGTGGAACAAAATCCCAACATAATTATATGCTTCTTCCATAAATGCCCCCTACAATATTATAAGATATAAATTAAGGGAGGTTTCAAATGAGACAGATTTTGTCTTTTCCTTGATCTTCAAAACTCCTCTAGTACATTCCATATTGATTATCTATGATTCTTTTGTAAAGGGTTAGAAAAAAATTACAGATTTGGGCGACATTGTTGGTGTGGGGTCTCCTATTTCACTCAAGCTAGGGTCTCCTCTGTCACTCCTCTGTCTCATTGTTGATCCTCTTTCGCTCTTTTTCGCTCTTTGTCTTACCATGTCTCATGTTTTGGCTCTTGCATTCGGGTTTGGGCTGGGCCGGTTAGAATGATTCAATTTCCAGGTCTTGATCCTATCATGAGGGTTTTATTTGGTTTTTCAATTTGATACAGGTTTACAATTTTGGCAGGTTTTATAAAATATGTATTATTAAAACGCCATATAATATAACAAATATGTTATACAATTAGTATTATATAATATAAATTGTACTATATAACAAATATATAATACAGTTTATAATAAATTTTTATATATAATACAATTTATATTAAGGTTGTTGTGGTTATAGGGTTTATGGGTAAAGGGTTAGGTGTTAACAATTTTGGGGGTTAACTAGGTGTAAGGGGTTAATGGACTTAGGGGCTACCAACGTTATGGATTAGGTGTTATAGATATAAGTGCTTAGGCTAATATGGTTTTGTAGGTTAGTGAGTTGGGCATGATATAAATAGTCATAATAATATGATGTAAAGTGGTTACAGGGATTAGGGATGTCATCATCGACGATGATGATGACAATGGCAACTACAATGGTGATGATGAAAATGATGATCATGACCATGATGATGACAATGATGATGACAATGACAACTACATCGGTGATGATGACAATGCTGATCATGACCATGATGATGACAATGATAATGACAATGATCATGTTGATGTTGACAAAGATGATGATGATAGTGACAATGCAGGAAAAAAATGACGTTGGAATTGGCGATCTTGATGATGACAATGACAATGATGATGACGGTGACAATAACGATGACAATAATGATGATGATGAAAATGAAATGACGATGGTGATGATGAAAATGGAAGACGATGACGAATATGGAAATGTTGACATTCACGATGATGATGACAATGACAATGATGATGATCACAATGAAAATGATTATGATGATGAAAATGAAGATGACAACATGATCACGATGATGATAATGAAAATGGAAGAAACTGATGATGGCATTGATGATGTTGATGATGACAATGAAAATGACAATGATGACAATAACGCTGACAATATTTATCATGATAATGCTGACAATGCCACCTCAAATATTTACATTAAATAATCTCTAAACAATATTATTAAGTGAATAATAGGAATACCTTAATGTGCTCCTGTTGGTTTCGACAATAATTTATTCTATACTAAATAGGGCCAACCACATGAAGGTGGAAGCTCATTTGTCCCCTCCCCCCACTTGCATCACTCTCAATTCCCCATACCCAATAATGCATATTAATTTAAACAAAAACTGCATAACTAATAATTTATAATATAAATAAATTTTGTCCTAAAAATATTTACAATCACTTCTTTAATTTATGTTTCTTAGTTTTCATAAAAGTCTTTAGTAAACCATCAGACATACATTGGTTTTCATCCCCTTTAGTTGTTGGACCCTCTTATGGTCATGCTCCATGACTATGCATCATCTCCACCATTGTACTACTTCTAGTAGTACGATGTACCAGTGGATGTTGTTGCACTATGGAGGCATCCACTACAAAAATTAAAAGCAATATAAGGACATGGTTATAAGTTATTATTATTCATATGCGTAGTATTTCATTAATACAAATATCATGACTATGTTTTTTACCTAGAGGAGTAGTTGACATGACCATTGGTACCAATCGATGTTGTAGGGTTAATGTCGATGACGATGATGATGACCATGAGGACGATGACTATGATTATGACAATGGAAGACGTTGATGATGACAATGACGATAATGACAATGATGCGATGACACTAACAATGAGGATGACAAAGATTATGACAATGGAAGACGACGATGATGGAAATGACGACGACAATCATGATGACAATCATGATGATGACAATGACTATGTAGATGATGATGGCAAATGATGATGATGATGAAAACCACAACGAAGATGGCGATGAAAATGACAATTTTTTTTTATTATGGCGATGTCAATGACAACAACGACAATGATTATGGTGATGATGATGAATATGATATCATTGATCTTCTTCATCCAAATATACATCTATATCATCAGGTTCAAAATCAATGTTGAAATAATTGGCCAGATCAACATTGTCATCAATGTCATTTTCGATCATAATATCATCATTGAGAACATACTTGTCATCTACATCTAGCTGAACTTCTTTGAATTCTTCGTCTAACATTACATGTACCTCATGCTCCTCTACAATTTGTTCATCTTCAATATCATCTTCTTCTGGTACATTATACTTTATAGGCCTTCTTCTTGGATCATATCTAACAACGTACGACCAACCTGCTTTACCTGGAACCTCTGAATAAAAGACATGTGCACATTTGCATGGAAGAACATAAGTTTTTGTACCGAGCTCAAACATCCTTGTATTAACCATGGTAAATCCATTGGTATGCTTAATAATAGTTCTTTTGGGATCACGTTCATTCATATGTAACATGTACCATTTGACATCAAACATAACTAACTTGAAGAAAGTAAATTCACACTCAATTATATCATTCAAATACCCATAATATCTATTTTTGGATATTGTTGGATGCCTGCCACTTCTAGAGGAAACATTGGTGACCCGAAAGACTGCACTTATCCCACTATCATAGGTTTTCTTCTTGTCATCCAAATTTTGATGTGAAATTTATGACCATTGCACCACATAGCTTTGTAGTGTTTCAACTGCAATATGCCCAACACACCAAAAAAAATCATTGTCAATGAATAAACATATTTAGAGTACTTAGTAAAAATTTATAAAAAAAACACACCGTGACCTAGATTAATATAATAAAAAATAATTGAAACATGATGTGGGTGAATTATATATATGTTTTCTTGTTTATATTTTAAACCATATGCTAAATCCATTTCCCTCTAAGTAAGATTGGTATCTTGATTATGATGATCTTCTTTAAGCAATGTCTCCACCTCTTCCCATGATAACCTACCATTACATGTCTATCCATAACTTCATACAATCAAGATTGTTTGCGATGAATAAATGTAGTGCATCCCACTCTTGGCCAACTGTGTGAAAAAAGAATAAAAATTACTAGAACAATAATAAAGATTAATAATTGATGGAAGAATAAAATTTAATTAATAAGTACAATAAAGAAAAAAATTAATAATACAAAGTATTATAGATCTCAGTTGCCATCTAATAATTACCTTTCACTTTCCTCATACTACCTTTCCTAACCAAGACCTCCCCTTCAATTTTTTTTATGGAGTTGACATACCAAATGCGAGGCACCTTCATTCCTACTGCTAATTTAGGAAGATACTGACTAATATACACCAAGGATTGATATACCATATAGACCTCCACAATAGAACCCTAAGGACATGCTCTTTGTCTAACGAAAGCCTTCAATGGCTTCAAGTCCCTCTCCACCATCCACATTTACCTTGTGTGTACAGGTCCACATATTTCAATCCCCTCAACTTGGTGTATGAGGTAGTGTTCCTGAGAATTGAAAAATGTTGGAGGTAGATTCTTCTGCATTTCACACATTGGCCAAAGAATTTCTCTCCTCCAATATGTTATATCTTCTTTATGAATTTCTTTAGATGACAACCACATACACATTATTATACAAGCCAATCACACATTTCAACAACAAAGTATATACATTAATTAAAGTAAAACATTCATGACAACAAGTTTTGCGACAAACATTTTTCTTACCTCATGCATTTGCCAATATCACATATAACTTGTTTTACATTGTTGTCAAAGATGTCAAGGAGAGATAGAGGTAAAACATACTGTAATTGTAAAAAAAGAATCATTATTTTTTTGAAAATAAAACAAAATTAAAATACTTAAAAGAAGTATTACCAAAATAGAAATCTACATACCAAAATAATTACCTTAATGAAGGTATGCCAGTCATCAGTTTTTACCCCACCAAAGTCACCTTTCTTCGTTAAGATATTTTTTTATGTTTGAAGAGAATCCCGTGGTAAATTTAATTTTCTGAATCACCTCTTTTACAACATTGTTTTCCTGCTCTGTAAGTAACCATGGAAGACGATTTTGGTCTCTAACATTTATATTTGAATCAATCAAATCGTGCATTGCTTGATTGGCTTCTTGAATGCCACTACAAATTTTGACAGTTTTTTCTTTGTCATTCCTTCCATTTAAGATTCTCCACGACATTTTGGTTAGATTCTTCCCGATATGCATTGTATCAAATAAATGAGCTATTTGTAGGTTCTCATAGTAGGTAAACCTACTGAATTGTGAGGAGTAATTTTTCATTCCTCGTGGAAGTTTCCCATCAATGCATTGACGACCTTTATGAAACATAAATGAATCAATTATACAACAATAATTTTTAGATACAATGAACGTGATTAAATACAAGTAAAAATTGTAAAACATTTTGTGTGATACATAGTATAATTTCTTACCTTGATGATTTCTATTATATACCAACTTTCATAGGTGAGGTGTCATTCTTCATGGTTTTATTGCAATCTCTTCTTTCCCACTGAAAAGATGTTTTTCGGTAGTTCGATACCTATGGTTCTTAGGCAGGAAGTTCCTATACTCATCAAACACTTCCTTTCCTAAACTTCTTGAATGATGATATTTCATCCTAGGACCACAAACTGGACATGCAAATTTGCCATTTGTTTGAAGACCTGCAAGATATGGATTAATAATGTGACAGGTAATATTAGTTATATAACAAGGAATTTATATTAGAAACATGCATAATATTTTCATAAAATTAAATACCATTATAGTGCAGTAGTGTGACGTTACATACCAAAAAAATGGGATAGCCCTGGGGCATCATGAATTGTCCATGTAAGTATTCTATGGAACTGGAATTACTTTTTCCCAATTGGCCTAGAGATGTCGTACATAGTGATTCCATCCCATAACTTTAGTAGCTCGTCGACAAGAGGCTCAATATCTACATTCATATATTTCACTTGGTACTTACCTAATTGGTTGAAAGTACACATAATTAATACCTTGTTTATGTATAAGAAATAATGCAATAATAACGAATAAGAGTAATGAAATGGCACTACGTTCAAACAAATATTATAAACAACTACCTGGAACAATCATTGCCAACATTGTGTGCTCCCTCTTTATTGAAATCCAAGGAGGAAGGTTATTGTTTATAAAAAAAAACAGGCCACATTGAGTACATAGACATGATCTCACCAAATGTATTGACACCATTAGCTGCAAATGAAAGCCCAAAATTATGAGGTTTTTCTTTAAAAAGTAGCCATTTTTCTTCAATGTACCTAAATGTAGAAGCATCTGCAAGCATTCAAAGAACACCATCTTCACTTCTGTGTCATGCATGGTAATCCATAAACGGTGCTATGATTTCACACCTAAAAAGTCGCTGCAAACATGAAATTATCAGAATATGATGAAGAACCTTGTGAGACACCTTTTTTGTTACTTGATCGGTTCAATATCTACTGATTTGACATTTGCGGGCATTTTATTTTTTATGCATATTGTCCATAATATGTAATATGATCATTAGGACATGCATCAATAGCTTGATACTCCATTCCAATATCTTTCATAATGGCAGATAACTCTTAATATGTGGGAGGTAAATTATTTGACAACGGTAAGAAAAATTCACCTAACAATGTACAACATAAAAAATAGCTAGTTAATGTAAATAGCAGTAATAAAAAATACCGCATCCTTAATATATTACACATTAATTGACACTAAAAAAAGAGACAAAGAATTTTGACCTTTACGTAGATGTGATGAAATATATTGTTACATACCTTAAGATCTGTGTGAGACAAGTGTTTGACAAACCATTCAATACCCTCAAGTTCACCAACAACATTATAGCTGAGAGAATTTTTTTTCTTGAGCCTTCATAAAAGGGTTGTTGTACCTTATCTAGCAAAGGTATATCATGAATATCATCAAAGTTTTCATCCTCATCAATAGGAGAAAAGATGTCCTAGATCAATCTATTTGTCCCAACATCTGACTCAACAATATTATTGGTGTCATCTTCCAATTCCATAGAATTAACTTGATCATGATGATCTTCAATATCCATA
>ML789187.1:335632-376905 GCA_009831015.1 Picea engelmannii
TTTTTAGACATGAGTATTATGACCATTGCACACATATTGGTGGGTATTTACCTAAGGGAAGGTTTGGTTGCATAGATGGTACTGCAAAATGGTTTATTTTCTCACCCACATGTCCTATATTATAATGGAGTTCCCTTTAAGTGTGTTTGGTTTCATAGATACGAGAACACAGTGCCTTGGAGCGTACCTAAGGTGGACATAGTGATTATGTTTCAGGAAAAGGACCATGCCTACACCACAGACCGGTGGATGGACCTAAATGACACCATCTAAGTAACCCTATGGGATTTCAAAGTCAATCTCTGGCATCAACAAGCATCTAGGATTCTTTTCTTTGGGATCTACCTTAAATTCCTTTGAAATTTTGATAATGAGGCCGACTAACTTCCGAGGGGACTTATTCATTTTTTAAAATACCGTCATTTCTCGCCCACCAAATAGTATTAACCATAATACAAAGAAAACCTTCAAATTGCTTCACATCTTTGTCGAATACCCAATCCTTAAGGCAATCCTCTAGCCGGTCTTTCGTCCATGAAGAATTTTGTTTGAACTCAACCCTCATGTACTTCATCACTTGCACAGTATACGAGCAAAAAATGAAAATATGGTTAGCAGATTCCTCATTGGATTTTCACAACATACACTTGTTTGGGCCCGACCACCCTATTTTTACACCATTATCCCATGTCAAAATCTTGTGTTGATAGCCAACCACATGATGATTTTTCTCTTCATTGGGGCCTTGAGTTTCCAAGGTATTCCCCACCACCATTGTTTTTCCTCCGTGAGTTGAGTTTCCATAAGTGTTTGATAGCCTAACTTTGTTGTATAATTCCCTGATCTTGGATTTTTAGTCCAACAAAGGGAATCCTCCTCTTCTTCCTGCAACCTAATGTAGTTTGAGACTAAAATGTCAATGTACTATGACTATTTGTTTTCCTCATGGAATTCCAATCCTAGGGATTTCTAGGCCTTCCAGTCAGGCCTCCCTGATCCATATTGGATCATTATATTATTTTTCATCTATCTATTTACTTTCTAGATGGAAAAATTGAAGGAATTGACTTACAGGGCCATTTCGATGGCTGGTCCAAATTTGGAAATTTGGGTCCAAAAAATCGTCTGAAATATTTTGGAGCCGTTTTTAGGCATCAAATGACATTTTTTGGTCCAAATATTATTATGGGGGAATATCTAATATTCTACACACTTATACCTTTCCAACGGTGCATACCATTCACCAATCGGAGTTTGTATGAGAAAGTTATGCCTCCCGCAAGTTGACCTACCATATTGGTCACCATGGTGCGAGTGGATGCCACATCAACCTCCATTACTTCGACATGTGGGGCTAGCCACGTAGTGGATTTTTTATGAACATTCTAGAAGGTCCAAAACCTTATCACAATTGAAGGTTGAGAAATCAAAACCCTACCCCTAGATGGATATTGGGCTATGTTAAATACCGAGCCACTAGGAGGAGAAGGGATTCCATTCTTTTGCATTGTATCTTGTTCCATGGTTGAGAAGAACATCCGAGAGTGGTATTTTGTGAGCATAATATAGGAGTAGAAATTCTGTAGCATCCATACAGGCCACAATTCAAAGGAAACTCCATGGAGAGCGCCTCTTTCTTTGTACTAGCATCATTTCTATACTAGAGAAAAGAGAGTAGAGCACCCTCACCTTCTAGCTAGGTTTTCTCCCGTATTGGGTTTCCCATGTCATATCTCGTGTTTGTTTGTGGATGGTGTGAATGTATTTTGGTATTCTTTGTTTTCCTCATTTTATCTATTTCATGCATAAGTAGAATATCAATAGCTAAATATTCTGGAGATCTAAGGGAAAATTAACTTTAATAGTAAAGATTTCAGTATTTCATTAGATTTGTTGTGACAAACTGTTCCAATGGAATATCCAAATCAGATTACAGATCATCCCTATGGGATGTGGGGATTAAACTTTGGCATATTCTAGGATGAAAATACCCTTCGAGTGAAGGTTCTACCCTTCGAGTGAAGGTTCTGTATGAGAGCTTCTGAAAGCTTGAAATCATTTGCAAAGCCTAACCAAGGGTCTTCTCCAATTCTTACCTTCGAGCCATTACCAATTCTCCATTCTATCACTACATGACCAAGGGAAAGGCACTAACTGTAGCCTTCCAAACAATTGACCCTTTAGATGACTTCCTCGAAAGTATGTACCATTCTTCCACTGTCATGTTTTGCATGTACTTAGTCTTCATAACTCTACCCCATAGGGAATTATTATGAGTCATCTTCCATAAGCTTCGAGCTGCATAAATTTTATTTAATCCCTGACCTCCAAGATTTTTAAATGTTGCTACTCGGCTCCATTTAACTACTGGTATACCCCCTGATACAAGCGATCCTACCCAAAGGAAATGGAAGTTGACCTTTTTTATTTTTGCAATAATTCCTTTTGGAATCACGACTATTGAGCTCCAATAAAATGGTATACTCTCCAGCATTGACTTGATCAGAATTAATCTACCTCCTCTTGAAATCATTTTATTCACCCAAAGCAAAATTTGGACCTCCACTTCCTTATGCAACCAAATCCAGTATACAAATCTGTAATTGTTGGGCTTAAGAATGAACCCAATATACTTGAAACCAGATTGCATCTCTTTATGTGGGAAAGGAAAAAGGACTCCAATCTGCTGGATAAGATTATTGAGCAAGCAGTTAGAGATTAAGCAAGATTTTTCAGTATTTATTTCCTTACATGTTTCCATGTAGAAGAGATTCATTTCCCTGTGTGAGGAGGAGATGTCTTTCATAGTTCCTATGTTAAAGCATGAAACTTCATCACGAATAGGAGGTGGGAAATGGTTTCCTATCCCACAACCTTCACACCACTAAGATCTCCTTTTTCCCTATCGTCTTTGATCAACTTTCTCAATGATTCAGAAATAATAAGAAACGGAAACAGGGACAATGGGAAACCTTGTCTAAGCCCCCTTGAGGCTCGAGAAAACCTGGAAGGTGTTGCATTGATGAGAACAACAAATGAGACTAAATGTACACACCCCAAGATCCAATTGACCACAGACCGGTCCATTCCCATTTTTAACAACACAATCTGAAGGAAGGTCTAGCTTACTCTATTGTAGGATTTGGATAGATCTAGTTTGAGAGTCGCATCCTGTTTGATCTAATTGGCGAGGTGGAGGGTTTCTTGTGCAATTGCCACATCATTGTGAATTCATATTCCTTGCAAGGAATATGAATTGTTCTTTAGAGATAATCTCACTAAGCATTGGTTTTAGTTTCCTAACAATAATTTTATCCACGGTCTTATAAATCATGTTACAACGTAAAATCGGACAATAGTCCCCAAAGGTATCCCCTTCCCATTTTTTGGAATGAGGGTGATAAAAGTGGAGTTTAAGGACCTCAGTGCTTTCCTTGCCCTTTAATATTCCCATATGACTTTTAGCAGATCCTCATTAAGCAAATCGTAGAAATCGGTTAAAATTTCCAAGGTAAAACCATCGGGTCATGGACTCTTTTCCTTTTGCATAGAGGAAAGGGAAGTCTAGATTTCGGCCTTTGATACCTCTTTGATCAAAGAACAGTTCATTACATTCTTAAAGACATGGTGGAATTTGGCTATCACTTACATAATCTCCTGTTTAGGACAATCGATAAGCTCCTGAAATAGGGAATTGAAATGACGAACCCCCTCCTCCACTTTTTCCATAAAGGTACGAGTTATAGATCCATACTGATATTTGACTTCCCAAATAGTATTTACGTTCTTTCAGTGGTTTGTGAATTGATGAAAGAATTGTGTATTATTTCCCCCTATTTTATCCAGATTGCTCTTCTCTTAAGCCGCCAATTTTGTTCCTCTTTCTCCATAATCGAGTGTTGAGCATATTCGAATTCCCAAATTTTTGAAAGTTAAACATCTGTCAAAGAACACGAAGCATTTTCTTCATAAAATTTTGCAATCTTCTTTTTCGCTTCCTTCAACCATGCAAGAGACCTTTCTTTAGGCCTAATTGACAGATTCTGCAGGAAAATCGACTTCAACACATTCATTTGTACTTGTCAAAATCGACTTCAACACATTCATTTGTACTTGTCAAAATGTACTATGGTACCTTGATGCTCATTTTCATTAATGGTGAGTTGTCTAGCGTTGGTTAACGATATCCATCAATGATTGGTAATCCAATGAATTTTTCCCATGTTTGACTTCACCACATTCATTCACATGGATAGAATTGTACCATAGGTTTGGATACAGTTGAAGACTTTATGGTTTCATATCACTAACAACAGTTTTCAACTTCAAGATTTTTCAAATAAAAAGTTCAGCTCCAATAGATTAGTTCAAACAACAAGAAGGTAAAAAGGTGTCAGTTTCAGATCTTACCCTTTATTCCTCCAGCCAAGAGGAAGAAAGCAACATGATTCATATCAAATTGTTTCACTTCATATCCATGATCTAGTAGTAGCAACCAGAAGATTCATCCATTATCACAAGATCTCTAGATGCATAACTCATGGACGTCTCAAGTAAACGCAGGTATGTTGTTTTCTAATCTTTAATCAGTAATTCCTTGAATTCTAGAAGAAATGCATTTGGAAAATTCCCTATGCCTACATTATCTTTTTGATGTCCGCATATGCCCGCCCTTGTTTTCCAAGTTTTTTCGAGGTTTGAAAACACCTTTAGTTTGGGGTGGGGATAAGCGTTATTCATACCTTTTAAAGACTATTTCCTCATGTTCATATGATGCTTTAACTCCTTGGAGGATTTCCATGTAAAAAAGTTGCTTCAACACATATTTTTTGTTGCTACTAGAATTTAGTACCCTCGTTGGTTTTTATATGATCCCAACTCGGAATCCAAAACTACCACTAATAGGTTGTTCTACACATCTAGTACATGCTTTTGCACCTCTTATATCACAACAAATTCAAACAGGCCACTCAGGGGAAAGAGGTCAACGAAAAGTAAAACGCAGATTCCAGTTGCTACAGGAAAATACGGTAGCAACTGAGCTACTAGAATTTAGCCATTTTATAGGTTTTCATACCCAAGCCTCCTCAAATCAAATTCAAACACATGGGAGTGTGCTAGCTCAAAGTCAAACCAGAAGTCAACATATAAATTTCAAGACTATCAAATCTGTTTCGAGGGCACATTTTGCACATCATTTGCAAACATATGAAGCCAAATTAAGGAATTTTGATACATGGTTTTTTTGCATAATATAACCATTTGAGTAAGACATGGGAAAAATTCTCCGAAAATGCACAAAGAGGAATATGTGAACAAGGGTTTAAGGCAGATTTCTACTTTTTACCACTGTGCACGAATAAAACTAGAATTCAATAGTTTTGCACAACTGGGTCTTTTCTTCATCAAAATGAAACTTTGAAGGTACATTATGGTAAAGAAGGTAAAAAAACACTGTCTCCCTTTTGAAGAACTCAATTGGGCCTTAAAATGAGTTTGTGGCGTATATTTTTGTGCATTTGGGAAACTTGGACAACAAAAGAATTTGTATGTTCCTGGTCTGAAGTGGTTTTATTGTAGCCCTCTTTCAAGCAAAACTTCACCTATGCTCACGCATACCTTTGATGGAGGAGACTTTAGATCCCATACATATGACTTGGAGGGTTATTACATTAACTGATGGCTTTAAGAGTTGTCCACACATGTTGTTACAAATGGTAGTGGATCTGTTGTAGCATAAACTGTGGGTGAAAGTGGGCTTAATTTAAAAAAATGATGCTCTTGATTTGGATTTACTTTCTTCAGAATCTAAACATTTCTTTCCATCTATTCGCATACATGCACCATCTCTTCAGCCTGCAGCCTTAAATGTGGCTCTTGGTAAAGTCGTGGTTCTTGTTGTTGTCGATCATGTGCAAGGACAATATTTTGCAGCTCTTAAAGCTCTAAAGGTTGTGGAAGCTGGTGTTGAACCTAGTGGCTTAAGTACATGTTGAGAATATGCTCGTTGGTTAATTGCTTCTAGTTCCGTTCTTGCTAGAAATACGACATCAAAAGTATTTCCTGCAATGTTCAATATTATTTTCTAATAGTTCAAACTTAACAGATGGTGACTGTGTTGGGGTATAGGGTGAGCTTTCATCACGTGATGTCCATGAACAAAAGAAGAATAAGGAATCGGGTATAAGTACAAAAGTTTCAGGCGATCTGCATGAAACTACACGTATAAACTAGTCTACTCTTCTACATAAGGAAACTAATGGTTTGATATTTGAAGGTGGTGAGGGTGATGTAAGTATTTCTTCTATGGTTGTCTCCATCCAAAATGTGGAACTGAAAGAGTTTCAATCTGGTCCAATTGATGTGGTGCCAGTTACCGACAATGAAGATGTGGTATCTACTCCATTGCCTTATTCTAGAACCACTGCCATATTTAAGAATCTAGATAGCTTTGCATTTCTGTCTGATTCTGATCCCAATTCAATAGCCATGTCTGAATCTGCAAATTCATCTTCTCTTGATGCATTTCACACTGAAAAAAAAAATGTGTCTAATTGTCCAAATGAAGTTTATGGTGGTCTCATTATGAATGGAAGTTTGATAAAGATGCCAAGAAATACCTCACACGGATCTGACCCTTATTTACAGTTGTCAGGTGATATAAATTTGTTTTGATTGAGTACAAAATTTGTAATTTCCATAACTCTGTTTTTATAAAACGCAAAAACTAATTTTCTCATAACTAGAAACCTATCATTTGGGTTTTTCTCATTTTCTGTGAGAAAGTGCATAAAGGTCAAATAAAAACGCTCACCAAAAATCAACCCTACCTAGATTGTCATCTGGAAGAAATCATTCGTTGTCACCTACATCCATTTTTAATTTTTGTCAAGATTCGTGCATCCATTGTTTGTGAGTTTTGGTGAGCAGACTCATAAAGTTATTACCGACAAACCCACCAAATTTCATGGAAAACTAATTTGCATGTTGCGAGAAAATGAATGATCAAATATGCTACAAGAAATATCGATCTGGTAGCACCCTTGTTGGTTAGCATATTAGCGCTACCCACCAAATTTCATGGAAAACTAATTTGCATATTGAGAGAAAATGAATGATCAAATATGCTACAAGAAATATCGATCTGGTAGCACCCTTGTTGGTTAGCATATTAGCGCTACCTCAAAGCAAAATCTGCCATATGGTTTTTGTTCATAGGTGTCATGATATGGTTTCATGTTGATCAAATCAGTTCCAAGTTATATAAAGAAGGTGCCAGCTCATGATCATTTTTCAACATTAGCTACCGGAATTCTTGTAACCACAAGTCCAAGGTGTATTTTATGATCTAAGGTTTGATTTTTTTTGGTGATTGGTTTCAAACTTAGATTCAAGGTTCCAAACTCAGATTGTTGTTGTCATAAATTCATTGTATATCAACTATATGGTTTCTTGCACACATCGTTGGGTTATCATTTTCATGCATGTACATGGTTGAGTTTTCAAGTTTTAAATCTTTTGCTATTTGATGAAGGGGGGAGATTCTTTGTTGCGGTGGAAAAGAGAACAAATTTAAGGAGTAAGTGTTGCCATACAAGAACCAACACTTTTCAAACTTGTGGTTGCTACATAAGAACCAACCACAAAGAATCCAACTACAATTTAAGTCATTCTAGCTTGCCCAATATTTCAGAGGAAGACCTAGTCACACAATCAGTTGCATGGAGATGTAGGGTTGCATGAAGACATGCAACATGTTGAGTTGGGGGAGATGTTGAGTATCAGAAATGTCGTCTTTTTACCAACCTTTTCCTTGACTTTTAATCATTTTCCGTTTGTCCATAACTTTTTATTAAGACCACTTTTATGCTTATATATGGGATTAGGATAAAAAAAATTCCAATAGATTTATTTTAGTATTTTAAGTGAGTTTATGATTAAATATTACAAAAATAACATGTTTTCACTTATCCTTGAAAGTTAAATGAGTTTGGTGATGTTTGTATATTTGGATATGTCAACAATGTCAAATTTTACCACTTAGCCTCAAATTCGAATTTCCCATTCAACCCTTAAGCATTTGATGAAGATTTGGGAGGATCACTCAAATATCTTGGATGGAGAAGAATCATGGAGGATTTGTTATCAAATATTTTAGAGAGATTTGTGAGAATATTTTTAGAGATATTACTTGTTAATTATTAACAAATGGTTGTAAGCACATGAAAAATATATGGATTGAATTTATTATTGGTTATCTTAGTTTTTGTATAAGTAAGAGTGCCCTATCCATTCCAAAGAGAGGACTCTTTGAGCATATGTCCAGACTATGATGGGATAGAATAAAGCCTTTTAATATTTCTTTTCACATAATTTGTCATTCATTAGTTCCATTATTAGTATGTCTTGATTTAGTTTACAATGTTGTAGAGTAGTTTGCTACCTTGTTCTTGGGAGAATTGAGCTCACTCCAAATAGATCATGGTAGTCTTTTATTTCATATGTTTTCATTTAATTTCATAATTTGGTTTCATGAACCATCTTTTCCTTTTGCATATTAGTTTTATTTTAAGCAATGATTTGTGGAAACAAGATGTGATTAATCCATACATGATTGATCTTTCAAGTACATGATCATTGCCAAGTCTGATTAAACTTGCTTTTGATTGATGAAGTGTGGTATGATTAGTTAAATTCATTTATATTCTTTTATTTTCCATAAGCATCTTAGGTAAATCATATTGTAAATAATCTAATTTTGCACATATAGTGCTTACATTTCATAAGTCTAGGAACTCCTGGTTGATAATTTAATGTAACATGATTTATGCATATAAATTGCTTGACATAGGTATGGTGTGAGGAGTCATGGTGTGCAGAGTCCTCCACACAAGAGATGATAAAAAAATCGACTAAGTATAGAGTGATACAACTAAGAGGAGGAGCGATAACTAATATTGGGGATAGGTGTCACAGGAAAAGTAAATGTAGATAAAGTTGAAGAAAGTAGAACATTCATCCCTTCACACAATTATTAAAGTGACTAAGTATGTAAAATGAATTTGGAGTAAGCCCTAAGGGTGTAGAACAGTCGATGATGGAGTGTATTGTTAAGGAACTTCGTTATGTGAAGTCACTGGTTCGAAACCTCGACTTACCTTGTGTGCCACATGAAGGGTTGTTGACATTCCTAGAGGTTATAGTGGTAGCATTTGGATAACACGGCCACATGTCACGCGAGTACATTCTCGACTAGTTGTTGATTCTGCTAGTCACAAAAAAAAGAGTGAATGTGGAGTATGAAAAGTGACTAAGTATGGAAAGAATTGGGAAGGAAAATGGCTAAGTATATGAAGTTATGAAGGGTGTACAATTTGAGAAATGTGGCGTGCAAAATGGAGGAGGCAGAAGTGTGGGGGACAAGGTTGTGTAGAGAAAAGGTTTTGTGCGGAGTAGGAGAAAAGACTTGAAGTGAATAATCCCTGCACAATATAATTCATTAAAATCACTAAGTGTGTGAACATATAAAAAAATTCCCAACACAATATGAAACTATGAGAATTGTAAGGGATGCAATGGACTATGACATGAAAAGAAAGGGAGGATTATATACATAGTTAAACTTGGAATATAAGGATGACACATGAAAATGGATCAATAGTAACACAATCCTTCCTTGTGGGATAGAGTAGAAGATATGGATACTAGATTTTCTCCATGAGTGTCAAGGTAGTTGAACCTATAGCCTCTCTAGGTGGAAATAAAACATTGCATGATATCAATACCTCTGATTCAGATAAGGAATTAGTTCTCTCTATGAATCCTGACCACTTGCATTTTGACCTACAACTAGTTACTATGGATTTTTCTTCAAAGAGGTGGCAAGAGGTTAAAAAGAAGAATGATAAAAAGGGAATGATTGAAGATTATTTTTGAAAGGGTTAGAAATAGCATGTACATTAATTGTGTAATTTTACTCTTATAAGTGTTATCAACACCTATTCTCTTGTAAGTGTTATATGCATATTTTCTCACTTGTTTTGTATTGTGCTTTGAGCACATGAAGAATGTGATTTATTTCTACAACAAAATATAAATTGCAATTTTTTTCCTTGGAAAAAAATTTACATGTTTCAATGACTAAGCCATAATGTAATTCGAAAAATTCAAAAAATGAGGTTTACAATAATAGGGAAAAAATGCTACTCGTTGGCCGACATGATCATCATTTAGGGAAGTTAATAGAAGTTAATAGTATGTGATAAAAAGTAAGGTTTATAATACATCAAAATTGAGGTTTATAATGTTAGACTAAAAAGGAAACTCATTAATAAGCATGAACTTAAATTAGGGGAGTTAGCATGGGTAGGTGACTAGGAAGGTTTTTTAAATGGAGGAGGATGGGGTTTGAAGAATATATTGTTGGTTGTTTGGAGGATCCATACGAAGGTCAATCCATATTATTATCTTCCACTAATATGTCTAGTTTAAGGGTTTGTTAGCTTTAGGGGACTACTAACATGGTTGTTTCTACGGTCAAGGGAGAAAACCATATAATAGGGCTAGAGAGACAAAGAAACACATCAAAAATGGAAAGGATAGGGGTGTTTTGTTGAGGCCATGACATGCCAGGCAAGTGAAAATGAAGAAAGAGAAGAAAATAAATAATTATTTGAACGAAATGAACAATATGATACACAATGTTGGTTTTTATCTAACTGAATAATTGCAATATTCTATATATTTCCGACACAATCCGTACATGTTATGGTATACACCTTTACTTCACCATTCATTTTGTTACACGTGAAGCTAGAGTTGAAGGTTCTGTACGTATGGTTAGAAATCAATTGGTCCCATATGCCCATGAGAATAGGGAGTCTAATGCTATTCAATTTGAGGGAAACCTAAAAAGGTTAAAACAAGTAGTTGCAAAGTGGGCCCATGAAAAGAGGGTGAGGGATGAGAGGATGATGAAATATGTAGAGGATCAATTGGAGACAATGTTCCTGTAAGAATTATTGGGATTCTCAAATGAGGAGCACAAGTCCAAGACTATTGATTTAGAGAAGAAAAAGAGAACCTTGTTGGATGAGAAAGAGGTCACTTGGAGAATAAAGACTAAGACTCTTTTTCTTAAGAAGGACAATGAAAATACCACATACTTTCATCATTTTTCCAATAATAGGAAAAGTGTGAACACTATCTAAAAAGTATAAAATCTGGAGGGTGACGAGATTTCTAGTTTTGAGGAGGTATCAAAGGCTGGGGTGAATCACTTCAAATGTATGTTTAAAGACACTATTGATGAATTGGTCAAATGGAAACTTTATTCCCCAACTTTGTGTCTAAAGAGGAAAACGAACTTCTGATGGAAGAGGTCACCAAAGAAGAACTATAAGAGTTGTTTCACACTCTTCGGAAGGAAAAAATCCTAAGCCCCAATGGTTGGTCTGTGGAATTTTCCATAGGATTTAAAGAGGTTATTAAAGAGGATATATTTTTCATTGCACTTTTCCCAAAGTCATATTCACTAGAAAGTTTTGAGGATTTCATATTTATATCATTATACAATTGCATATAGAAAATCATATAGAAAATAATTGCTAGAAGGGTGAAGATTTTACTATCTAAATCTATCTCCCAAGAACAATTTGGGTTCTTAGCTAGGAGAGAAATTCATGAAGTTGTGGGGGTTACTCAGGAAGTTTTTCATTCCATCTATGTAAAAAAATGTTAGCAATGGTAATTGAAGTGGGTTTATTTAAAGCCTATCACATAGCTAGTTGGATTTATCTGTGCTTAATGCGACTTCACCTAGGATTCAATTTACAGTTTGTTGATTGGGTTATGAACTGTGTTACTTCAGTATCTTTTGTTGTGTTGGATAATGGCTCGGCATAAACAAAAAAAATCAAGCCTAGGCATGGATTGAGGCAAGGATGCCAAATTTCTCCCTTATTTTTTCTCCTGTGGCAGAGGACCTTAACAGAGCTATTATGGAGGCAAAATGATTATGCACCTTCAAAGAGATTAGAATGGGAAATAGGTTGTATATATATCACCTTTTATTTTCTAGATGACATCCTTATATTTTTTTATGGCTCTCACAAGGATGCACTAAAACTCAAGGTGATACTTGACCTATTTTTCTTAGCTACAAAAATGCAAATAAATTCAAAGAAATCCACTATTTCATTTATGGAAAATAAGGAGGCCAAAGCTTGAATATCAAAGGGTTCAATTGTTTGTTTGAAATCATGGTCGATTTAGAAGAGTTTCCATTGTAGTTATGATTTAGCCACCATTTAGAGTAACTGTCGTTTCATGCAGAACAGAATCCTACCACACATTGGTCAAGGAAACTGGCACGAGGAATATAAGTATTGAAGAACGTGAAGCAACCGCCATATGGGTTTGAAGCTACTAGCCTGAGTGAAAGCCATGATTATGCAGTAACTGTTTAGTTGTCTGTCAGGTGAAATCACCACATATCAAATAAAAGGACAATCGTCGTATCTAATAAGAAGTTCCAGCACTGCCCTTTCAAGTTTGCATTGTCGTATTGTTTGAAAAAACGCCATTTGAATTTGAAGTCGTCATCTAGTTGTTGTGATTGATGTTTTGAAGAGACCACTCGTGACAACCGCCAAGTTAGCATGAGCATTAGCAACCGATAGAGTTAAAGGTTGATTTTTTTTTTCAATTCAAAATAAGTGTCAAATATAGACAGCCTATACATTGTATAGTCTGATACATACATAGATGCAGTGGTAATTTTCAGTGAGTTATTGTTTTTTAGTTTCAAATTTTTTATTTCCAATGGTAATTATTTTTTTAGCAGCGAAAAAAAACATATCTAATTAGTCACAGAGATATTGTTAGAGAAGTACGCGGGTTTCAATTTCCATATGTGGAAAGTGAATATCCAAATGAAATTATTAATAAAAACCTTTGGGTAATTCTCAAAGGAACCGAGGAAGCGCCTGAAGATCCGAACAAGTTGATAGAATGGGAGAGCGGAGATGATAAGGAAAAATCCATTATTGGCCTTTCCCTCTTAGATTCAAAGTTACATCACGTAGATTTGGACAAATATCCAAAGAGATCTAGGAAAATATCAACAAGTTATTTGTGTTGATGATCAAAGTTGCGTGAGACATCCTCCGGGACACAGACCTGAGAGAGAGCCCATGAGTTGGGTGTGCCCATGAGATGGGTGTGTGGTTCCTATCTAAGACATAATTGGAACGTTGTGTTGGCCTCCTCTATAGAGAGAGTTGAGATGATACTCCAGATGATTCTCCTTTGTAACGTAGTGAGAAAGAAGATCCGTTGAGTTGGACATGCTTGTGGCTGAGCACATGTGAACGTATGGAAAAGCCCATGAGTTGGGTGCATCGTTCTGAGACAGAGATGAAACGATGTATTAGCCTCCTCTGAGCAGAGAGTTGAGATGATGTGATACTCAAGATGATTCTCTTGTGTAACACAGTGATAAAGAAGATCTATTGAGTTGGACGTGCATGTGGTTGAGCACAGGTGAACGTCATCCTAGTGGCTAAGCACTAGTGAGTGTGGTTCTCCTATGAGACGCACTGAGATAGAGATGTGGACATCCTTGTGGCTGAGCACAGATGGATGTGCCCCTAGTAGCTGAGCACTAGTGGGTGTATGATATCCCTTGCTATATTTTTCAAGAGTCAGACTTACCTGTAACCATATTTGCAATGTAAAGGGTACAGATCGACCCCACCATAAAGTGAAACATAATTAATGTAAAAGATAATTAATATGGTAATTATTAATTATATCATAAGTTATTGAGGTCGGTCCTGTTGTGCCAATAGACACTATTGTTGAAAGGTTTAGTCTAATATAAATAAAGATAAATTCCCCATTGAGGAATAATATCACAAGTGTGAGTTTGGAATTTTCAGCGAACACTTGTTCTTGGGAAAAGTGCACACATGTCTTGGGCACTAGTCTTCTAGGGTTTGTGAGCACCCTCTTGTGTGCTAGGTCTTTATGGTGGTGGAGGTATTTCTCTTGAAGAATATAGAAAAGGATTGGTTGGGTTTTCTTCCCTTGTTGAGAAGGGTTTCCTAGGATACTTCTTGTGTACTTGTGCATGGTGTTTCTTCTTGTGATCTTGGTTGCTACAATAAATTGTTTATGGTTTAAGTAAAATGCTAAAAATGGAATGAAATTCATGTTTAAGCCTAGCTAACTGAAAAATCAACATGGTATCAGAGCATAGGTCTTGAAGAACCCATTGCACAAGCTTCTACCAATCATTCCTCTTCTTTTGCAGAACCGTATAGCCCTCGTAGGGTTTCCATAAAATCCGTATGACCCTCTTCTTTTGGGTTTTTCAGCACTTCACACTTGGACGTTGGGGATGAAATTTGGACAGGAGGGTACAACCTCCTTCAACGCACCTCCAGAAACTCTCAAAGTAAAATTCCAGGAATTTTGGATTTTTGGCCCTAGGGTTTCTAGGGTTCTACAAATTTCTGCAGATTTATGGTTTTAGGGTTTCTGCAACTCTTTGAAGAAGCATTCAATTTTACCTATGTTATTCTGACTTTCAAGGCTTACTGTTGGCAGTCATAATCCTAACAAAACCTAAGGTTGATAGCCTAGCCTAGCCGTTAGGTTTTTTAGCCCAGTTGACAAGGGTTTGTGAAGAATCTAAAAATATGATAAACAAAACTATGATGGAATATAAGCTTGATGGATCAAGAAACTTCAAAGTTCTTGGAAGACAAGACTTCAAAGGAAGACTTATTGTGGGTGATACAAAAAGGTTTACCGGAAACAACTATCAATGAATGGATGGAAGATGACGGCAAGCCAAGGAAGCCAATCATTTACTCAAGTTCTTACATTGAAGGGCCAGCTTCAAATAACAAGATGAAAAAAGGTGACACTGTGACTACCTTCTTCATGAAGATTTGAGAGGACAGAGATCAGCCAAGTGCCATTGGAGAAATCATATCAGCATCCTCAGGTATGCACTTGTATATATTATTTGTATCATTGTCATAAGGGAAATTGCAAGAGGAAGGAACCTTTGTTGAAGTCATGGATCCAGAGGAATCTCAATGCATTCAGAGGAACAACACATTGGAAGTGAAGACTCTAGGTTTGATTGTTCTAATTATTATGCCTCTAAACTACACTTCTAAAGTTTTCTACATTATAAGTAGGTGTTGTAGTTGTAACAACAATCCTTAAATTGTTTTGATTCTAGATATGTACTCATTATTCTCCTTTAGGAGATATTCTTGTTTTGTTTCCTTTCGTTTGTTTTTCTTGTTCCAGGCAGGTTAACAACAAAGGAAGATGGTTATACTTTAGACTTCAGAGGGATTCAAAACTATTTGAGAAGGAGGAAGAACAGAACCATCATTGAGGAAACCAATGCAATAATGCATGATCAGAATCTTTCTATGATTCTATGGGCAGAAGCATGCATGACACAGTATATGTTCAGAACATAAGTCTTCACCATATTTTGAAGAAACATAACTCTGAAGAATCCTTCACCGTAGTGAAGCTTGAGATTGAACACTTCAGGATATTTGGGTGCCCAGTGTATTTTCATGTACCCAAAGAGAAGAGGTCCAAGCTAGACCCTTCAAGGAGAAAGGACACATTTATGGAATAGCAAGTAAATCTTCAAAGACATATCAGAGCTACATCCCTGGTCAGACATAGATTGAGACAAACAGAGATGTTTCCTTTGAAGAAGAGTTAGCTTGTCAAAGATCCAGAAAATCTCAGATGGAGATTGAAAGTGAGACAATACCTTCTCCCCATCCAACAGTTCAGAGGGAGACAAATATTATTCCAGCTGATCCAGTGGCTCCAATTGATATTCTCAGAGATATTGCAGTAGGGCATAAAAGGCCTGCTTAGGCTCGACAAACTCTACAGGAGACAGAGGAGCATACAAGGCCCTCAAGGCACATCCCGAGAGAGCAAAAGATGTTTTCAAGCTACCCCTCAGTCATGAGCCAATTCATTTATTATGAGCCTTCTTGTCATGAAGAAGCGACAAGTGAACAGGTATGGCAAGATGCCATGACAGAAGAATACCAGTATATCTTAAAGAATGATGTATGACATGTTGTTTCGAGACCAAAAGGGAAGTCTGTGGTGACTTCCAAATGTATCTATAAGATCAAGCATGCAAATGATGAAAGTGTCGAGAAATACAAAGTGAGATCTGTAGCCAGAGGATTCCCACAAACAGAGGGAGTTTTCTATGATGAGACAATTGATCCAATAAGCCTGATACACCTCCATCTGTACTACCATCCATGAGTTGGAAACAAAATCAGATGGATGGATTCTTGATGAGTTTGGGTTTCAGCAAGAATGTTGTTGATCCAAATCTATATTATTACATTGTTGGTGACGAGAGCCTGATTTTGATGACTTATTCAGGAAGTCTTGTTGTTGGATACAAGCAAGCTTTGACTTCTGATTTCGAGATAAATGATCTAGGTATGATGCACTACTTCTTGGGACAAGAAGTATGACAGAGGACCGATGATATTTTCCTGAGTCAAGGAAAATATATAGTGGGGATATTAAAGAAGTTCAATATGACAGAATGCAAATCCATATCTACACCGATAATGATGGATTTGAAGAAAATGAATGATGATGATTCAGACGAGATTAATCCATGGCTGATTGGATCACTGATGTATCTGGTTAACACCAGACCCGATTTATGTTATGTAGTGAATTTACATTACTTAATTCATGAGTCAGCCAAGACAGACTCACTGGATAGAAGCAAATCATGTATACGAGGCACACTTGGATATGACCTGAGATATGCCTCCAGTGTGGACTTGAGTTTGCAGCAATATGCCGATGTGGATTGGGAAGAGAACGTAGTGGACCGGAGGATCACATTCGGGTGTTTCTTTACCTTAGGGTCTGCCATGGTTTCCTAGTGCAGTAGAAAACAGAGCTCTATGGCCTTGAGTACTATAGAAGCAGAGTATATAGCATTGAGTGTGGAAGTCCGCGAAAGCAGTGTGGCTTCACAAGATTCTGACAGATTTACTTGATCATGAGATGGATCCTGTTACTCATTGTGATAACCAGAGTTGTGTGAAGCTCCCCGAGAACCATGTGTTTCATGATAGATCTAAACACATTGAGATAAAATATCATTATATCAGAGACATGATGCAGAGGAAAGCAGTACATGTGCAGTACCTTCCTACACATGAGCAGATTGCATATATCTTCACCAAACTTCTCTTTAATACGAAGTTTGAATACTTCCGTGAGAAACTATCTTGGTGGAGAATACCTCTTTAGCTAAGAGGGAGTGTTGATGACTATAGCCAAGACGAAGTTCGAGTACTTATGTGCGAGACTTGGTCTGATGGAGAATGCCTCCCTAGATGAGAGGGAGTGTTGATGATTACAATTGTGTGAGACATCCTCCAGGACACAGACCTGAGAGAGAGCCCATGAGTTAGGTGTGTCCATGAGATGGGTGTGTGGTTCCTATTTGAGATAGAACTGGAACGTTGTGTTGGCCTCCTCTGTGCAGAGAGTTGAGATGATACTTTGGATGATTCTCATGTGTAACACAGTGAGAAAGAAGATCTGTTGAGTTGGACGTGCCTGTGGTTGAGCACGGGTGAACATGTGGAAAAGACCATGAGGTGGGTGCATCGTTATGAGATAGAGATGAAATGTTGTATTGTCCTCCTCTGAGGAGAGATTTGAGATGACGCGATACTCTAGATGATTCTCCTATGTAACGTACTGAGAAAGAAGATCTTCTGAGTTGGACGTGCATGTGGCTGAGCACAAGTGAACATGATCCTAGTGGTTGAGCACTATTGAGTGTGGTTCTCCTGTGAGATGTAGTGAGATAGAGCTGTGAACATCCCTATGGTTGAGCACAGATGGATGTGCCCCTAGTGGTTGAGCACTAGTGGGTGTATGAGATCCCTTGCTATATTGTTCAAGAGTCAGACTTACCTGTAACCCTATTTGTGATGTAAAGGGTACATGTCGGCCCCACCATAAAGTGAAACATAATTAATGTAAAAGATAATTAATATGGTAATTATTAATTATATTATAAGTTATTGAGGTCGACGTTGTGCCAATAGACACTATTGTTGACAAGTTCAATATAATATAAATAAAGGTAAATTCCCCATTGAGGAATAATATCACAAGTGTGAGTTTGGAAATTTCAGCAAACAATTGTTCTTGGGAAAAGTGTGCACCTCTCTTGGGCGCTAATCCTCTAGGGTTTGTGAGCACCCTCTTGTGTGTTAGGTCTTTATGGTGGTGGAGGTCTTTCTCTTGAAGAATATAGTAAAGGATTGGTTGGGTTTTCTTCCCATGTTGAGAAGGGTTTCCCAGGATACTTCTTGTGTACTTGTGCATGGTGTTTCTTCTTGTGATCATGGTTACTGCAACAAATTGTTTATGGTTTAAGTAAAATGCTAAAAATGGAATGAACTTCATGCTTAAGCCTAGCTTACTGAAAAATAAAAAATTTGGGGCACAAGCAGTGAATGTGAAATTTTCCCTGAAATTACAAATATTCAGCTTTAAGATGCCATCTGAAGCCACCATGTCAAATCACGTCAATGATTTAAGATGAGGAGGATGCCAAGGCTATTCTCCTAGACAGTTTTTTTCCTAAATACAGTAGTGTTATTTTTACCCTAAGTCAACTACCTTCACAAAGTCTGGACAAAATTATTGCAACATTGCTAATAGAAGAAAAGAGAACCATTGAAGGTGATAGCCAACCAGAACTTGCATTCTATGCAATAAATAACCACAATAGATCAACAAAAGACAAAGATGAAATATAATTCCACTATTGCAAGAAATTGGGTCATACAACTTGGAATTGTAGATAGTGAACCAATGACATTCTTAAGGGAAAGGTCAAAGATAAACAACATATAGCAAGTGTATCCATGATTGAGGATCCATTGTATGTCGACAGTGGTGAAGAATCTATTGAAGAAAAGGGATTTTATGCATTTTAGGAACCTCGTTCTTTGAAGATAGGAATGGATCAGATAACAAATCAAAATGGATTGTTTCCAAGTTAGTTCAGAAATTGTTCAATTTATGTGTTTTACATTCAGTATATGTATTTGATTTCGGTTTGTTATTTTTCATCATTGTACACCTTATGGGGGGTATTAGAGATATAAGGCTTACCCATGTAATAAAGACACCTTAGTGACTTTAGGTTAAGATATTAGGGTTTTCGTCTTTTAGTATTTTGGTCTCTCAAGCTTTTTATAAAAGTGAGGACCCTCGTTGTAATTGAGTATTGTTCGATGTTTATGGAGATCATGTTTTCAGTATCGTAACCCTACCTAGGGTTTATTTGGTTCTCGTAATATGTTGTAGAATAAATTAGGTATCCTTATAGTCAATTCCCCTCTTGTTGAGAGAACCCTTTTGCAACCAATCATGCCTTGACCTTGTACACCCATTTGCAACCAATGGGTTTCTTCCTTGGTGGAAGATCTATGAGATCCCAAGTCTCATTTTTCATCAACTGTTTCATTTCACCCATCCAAACATCTCCAAAGGTGTTGTGCCACTACTTTGGTCTCTTCTTGGGATCTTCCCCATCAAATTTTTCGCCATGATCTAGGCTACATGTACATATATTGTAAAAATTAGATCATAGAAACTCCTCATGCTCAAAACCTTCCCCCCTTTTAGGTGTTTTTTCCTAAAGCTTGATACTTGAATCCTTAGCCGCAACAAGTTATTGTTTTGTGATTTTGATCTTTGAAGAAGTCTGGAAAGGTCCATCTTTATCAACTACAACATCTCTGTTGAAGCTCAATTGATTGGTGTCAACATCAACTAATTAGTAGACTTTATGATTGTCATTGTACCATGTGATCATCGATTTCTTTCTCTTAGGTTCTAACTTGGTTTTCTTCTCATCTGGAATCTAGGCATAAGTAGTAGAACCAAAGACCTTAACATGACATAATTTGGGATTTCTCTTAGACCATGTTTCCTCTAGGATCTTCTGCTTCACCACCATCGTTGGAGATCTATTAAGAAAACGTATTGTTGTGAATACTGCCTTGGCCCAAAATATATTGGGAACACACCTAATCTCCATTATACACATGGCCATCTTTGTGATACTAAGGATGCATCACTCAACCACTCCATTATTCTATGGAGTGTAGGGTGTAGTAATCTCTTTTGATGCCATTTTTAGTACAAAAGTTATTGAATTCTTTGGAACATAATTCATCGCCATTGTCAAACCTAAGAGTGGTAATGTGACACCCTAACTCTTTTCTGTTAGTGCTTTGAACTTTTGAAATTCATTAAACACTTCAAATTTCAATTTTAGAAAGTATACCAATATTTTCCTACTATAGTTATCAACAAACGGAAGGAAATACCTAGCACCAATGATTGATGTTGTGTTCATTAGTCCACAAACATCTACATGAACCAATTGATGGACTCTTTGTGCTCTCCAAGATTTTCCTTCATCAAATGGTGCTCAATGTTGCTTCACTTCCTGGAAAGCTTCACATACACCCTGGATATGTTGTTGGATGTCAAGAATTCCATCTATCGAATTCCCTAGAGATAACTGAGAGAGGTAGATCAAGATAAAATTCCCATACCACTAATGCCAAAGTATAGTGATGTCTAATGCACTTTTGGCTACAAATGTATTCTCCTTGAATTGTATAATATCAACCAATTTGAACAGTTTGTGATCCTCCACACCAAGAGAAATAGTCTTCTTGGTCTTCTTGTTAGCTATGTAGCATGTGTTATTGCTAAAGTAGGCATCTTACTAGGGGGAATGTCCCATATTGATAGTGGATTAAGATCCATGCCTTGAACATAGTACACATTAAGGAAAATCATAATTTCCCCTCCAAAGAAAATATTTGCATTCCCTTTTCCAACCATTGTGTACTCTTCTCCTCCTCCAAAAATCATTGAATCCTTGGATGAACAAGCAGTATACTCCATGAACCAATCTTGCTTGTTGGTGAAGTGTCAGGATACACCATAATCGATGGACCAAGCGGATGATCGGAGTTGATATACTATTCACTTGGCCATGAAAGCATGGAAGGTTTATTCCTTCTCCTTTGTATGCTCTGCAACATGAGCATTCTATGAAGGCCCTCCCTGGTTGGTTTTCTAATCATGCAACCTCTTTCTGCAATTATTCTTTATATGTCCCACCTCACCACAATAGTGGCATGTGATGTTCTTCTAAATCCTAGTTGCATCTTCATGGTTGATTTGACATTTATTTTTTCCCACTTTCCTTTTCCCTTGACATTAGTTGCATAGGCATGTTATAAACCCTCTGTCGCACTGCTACTACCAAATTGTTTCTTCCATATATCTCAATGTAAGATCTTATTGCATATCTCATAAAACTTAGGTAAACATTCATAGAGGTGACGTTTGGGGTCTCAATGAAGTGTTCATAAGCAAATTTTAATCTTTTCAACTTAATTACCACCATTTCCTCATCTTCCATTGTCCAACCAATGGCCTCCAACAATTCTCTGATATCCTTGATTTTGAGTAAGTGTTCTTGTAATAAATCATTGTCATCCATCATGATCGAAAACAACATATTCTTCAAGTAGAAGGAAATAACTTTATCCGAAGTCTCATGGAAATATTTCAAATACTTCCAAATCCCTACATAAATATTCCTTGTTTGGACCTCAAGCATCTCATCTGTCACAGGAAACTTAAGAAACATTACTACATCTTTGTATCGCTTATCAAACTTCTCGTAATCTCTGCCTATAACTAGTGGTTGGGTATAGTTAGCTAGGACGATAGCAGGGAAGGATCTATACTCCAATATGGCCAACATACGTTGTTTCCATGTATCATAGTTCTTGTCAAAGAACCCTTAGATTCCTTCCAACGTGATGTTGGGTAAATAAACCATGGATACAAGTAAAGCATAGATTTTGTCAAATTTTCAACTAGGGAAATTCAATGCATACAATTTTAGATATGAGAATTACTTCCAAGTGACCTCAAACATTAAACTAGGGTTGTTATCACTAAATAATTCTACACTGAAATTATAAGATAAAATTACAATAGTGGAAACACAAAGATCAGAGAGAAATCATCCACACACATGAGACACAAAAATTTTGTTCTGTAAAATTTTAGGATTGATAATTTCTAAGGACAAAACAATCCTCCTAGCAAAATTACAACTTTCAACAAATTCTATAAAAATCCTTCCAACTTGCAAACTTCTTGTTGTACCCTGTTGATGTCACCTCATGTACAACCTGCTAACATCAGTTGTAGAGACTGTACGAACTAAGTACATCAGTCGTATGGACCATACGTATTGTACAGAATGTCTGTGCCGCACGTGCAGTTGTCATTCTCAACAAAAAATCATAAAATATAATGTCCAGAAACCCTAGGCTGGATTTTCCAAAGTGAAGAATATCCTTTGCTGAAATTTTGCCTCCCAATCTCCTTGGCACAAGTGCTCATTCACTTATTCCAACTCCCATAATGTCACAATGTCTCCTCACATTGCCTCTCCTTTTATAGGAGTCCAAAGTGATTTTAGAAGCCCTTAACTTACTTTAAGGAGCCCTCCACTAAACTCAACATTGAATTAGACATTTTTATTCCTCAAATATGTGGGTGTGAAGCCCCAACATAATCCCCACTCCAAAAAAAAGGGTGTTCACCAAAATGAAAATGTGATGTGAGTGCCAACAACGATTCCCACATGCCCAACACCAAGGCCAATGTAGGAATACCTCTCGATGCTACAAAAACATCAGCACTTCCTCTTAGTGAGGGAGGTATTCCATCCACCATCACTTGGAAGTAGATCTGTCTCCCACACTGGAAGTGACTCCGCCTCCAATAATGGATCCACTACCACAATTGCTTCCACTGACACAGAATCAATTCCTGTTGAATGACATGGACCCTTCTTGGAAGACACTCTGCTCCTAGAAGCCTTCTGCTTCTAAGCTTCATGCATGGCTTCCTCAACACATAACACCTTCCTAACATTCTTGGAAGAATCCTCTCTCCCACATGAACCTGAAGGTTGACTTTCTATGGAAGACTAACTCTCCCTCTGATCCTATTGAATCCCTATGAAGTCTAATTTCCTCTTGACAGACTTGGAAGGCTCCTCCTTCCCACCAAATCTTGAAGGCTAACTCCCTTCGAGTCTGCAAAAACTTCGAAGCTACCTGCTCCTTGTCCTCTGCCACTCTATTGTTGCTTTCTATCGCTCGCATACGCTATCCCTTTAACCTATACATGTTTCTCTCTCTAACTCCAAGAACCATTATTGTGTCTAAGCTATATCATTTGGGCATGAACAACACATGTCCATCTTAGAATAAAACAACATAGCCATTCTCCTCAATCATTGAGACTGAGAGCACACTCTTCCTGAGTTTTGGAACCCATAGCACATTTATCACTCGCAATACATTTTCTAACTCCATCCAGAATGACATTGTTCCAGATCCCTGCACTAAATTCTTGGTACCCATACCAAGTTCTACATACAAATTTGATTCAGACCCTATGAAGCTCTTGAACAACTCTTGTGCTCCTGTCATAGGACCCGTGGCTCCATTATCCACAAACCAAGTTCCACTACCGAAAACTTCTCTAGAAAGGGAAAAGACTAATAAGAACTCCCTAAAAATCCTATCTTCAACCACATCCACCTCTTCTTATGATGCATGTTGCTTCCTACTTCCTTTCTTCCATTGTGGACACTGTGAAGCATAGTGCCATAGTGTATGACAAAAAAAACTCTTGACCTTGCTAAGGTCCTTCTTCTTCCTATGTTTTGGAGATGCCTCTCTCCTTGGAGAACCGTTTCTTTTGTCCTTTCTAGTGTGAGAAACTATGGGTCAGGTTCTCATTATCGATACCTCTCTGCTTTCCATTCTTTGACTCTATTTGAGCCTCCTCGTGGATGCAATCGATCCACAGTTTTTCAAATGGTGGAAACTTATCTCATGCACAAATCCCCTACACAAATGGTCCCCAAGACCCGGGAAAAACATTCAATGCCACATTCACTAAATATTTGTCATCAATTATCTCACCAATGGCTACAAGTTGATCACGAATCTGAGTGATCCTCATAAGGTAGCTAGCAATTGTATTTGATTTGGACATCTCAACAGATCGGAGCTGGTGCCTCAAAATCAACTTTTGGCTTATATTCTCGCTTTGGTATAAGCCCACCAAAACATCATACATAGCCTTTTTTGTATTCTTTTCAGAAATATGAGGAATCAAGTGATCATTCATAGAATCCAACAACACCTACTTGGCCTTCACCTCCCTCTTCCTATGGGTTGTCAATTCTTGTGGATAGTTGGGATTTGAAATCACCATATCAACATAATATTTGAGATCGTTCTCTTCCAAGAGAAAAAGGAGCCTAGCCTTCCATGCCTGGAAATTAATGACCCCATCCAACCTACCCTCCACTCTAACAGTGCTCGCCATTGTGACCTGCCCAGAACAAAAAATCCATTGCAACAAAAATATGTAGTAACATCAATCTGCAACAATTGTGTCTCAAGAGATGACTCCCACTCTCTCTAGAGCCTACGCTTTGATACCATGTCAAATTTTCAACTAGGGAAATTCAATGCATACAATTTCAGATCTAAGAATTACTTCCAAGGGACCTCAAATAGTAAACTAGGGTTGTTATCACTGAATAACTCTACACTAAAATTATGACAGAAAACTACAGCAGCGGAAACACAAAGATCAGAGACAAATCATCCATACACATGAGACACAAAAATTTGTGTTATGTAAAATTTTCCAAGGACAAAACAATCCTCCTAGCAAAATTACAACTTTCAGCAAATTTTGAAAAAACCCTTCCAATTTGCAAACCTATTGATGTACCATGTTGACGTCACCTTGTTGGTTATTTACATCACCTGTTGTACGGCCTATTGATGTCAATCGTACTGACTGTATGAATTGTTGACATCATCTGCACAAACCGTACGGACTATCTATACCACATGTGTTGTTGTCCTTCCTCAGCAAAAAATCAGAAAACAAAATGTCCAGAAACCCTAGGCTAGATTTCTCAAAGTGAAGAATTTATTTTACTGAAACTTTGCCTCCCAATATCCTTGTTACAAGTGCTCACTCACTTATGCCAACTCCATAATTTCACAATGAGATGTCACAATATCTCCTCACATTGCCTCTCCTTTTATAGGAGTCCAAAGTGAGTTTAGAAGCCCTTAATTTACTTTAAAGAGCCCTCCACTAAACTCAACATTAAATTAAACTTGTTTATTCCTCCATGTGGGTGTGAAGCCCCAACACAAGCCCACACTCCAAAAAAAAAGGGTTTTCACCAAAATGAAAATGTGATGTGAGTGACAACGACGATTCCCATATGCACGACACCAATGCCAATGTGAGAATACCTCCTGATGCTACAAAAACATCAACAGATTTTTGATACATCTACCCAAAAATCATGCAGATTTTTCCAAATCTATTACAAAACAATGTTATAAACCACAAGTCTACTCTCAAATCACCGAAAAACACATAGAACTTGATAAATCTACTCTCAAATAACGATAAAACACACAAATATGTTGGAAACCAACACCAAAATAGTGAATGCTTACTTGTAACTGCTGAAAATAAATAAAATCAACAACCAATTCTTCCAAATCTGCAAATCTGAGCAGCAATATAAGTAAGAACAAATTCAATCTGCTCCAAAATCCTATGAAATGTAAAAAATATGTTAGAAATTTTACTGAAAAACAATTAAATATGGCTATATGGGTCCAATTTTTTGTTCAAGAGCTCCCCTGTAACATTCGTATAGTTCTGGCGATTGTAATGTATGTATTGTACAATGGTACGACCGTTGTGAAGTTGATTTTTTGTCCATATGGTTTAGTTTGGTTGATTAATGGTTGTATGGCTCATGTGCAGTTGTATTGTACAACGACTGGGTTGTGTGGTTGTTGGGCTATATGATGTGTGTGTGTGTGTGTGTGTGTCCCCTTGTCTTTTTTTATCCTTTTGAACTTGGATTTTAAGACTTAAATTCAATCAATCTTGGTTTCGAATGTTCCAAAATCTTTTTTGCTCTTCGATGTGTCATACTAGCAATCCCTTGATATGTCTTTGCCAGTGGCAGTCCCCTAGGTCTTCACGCTCTCATAGACTTTGGGCACCCAAACTATTGAAGTCGCAATAGTGGAAACCTTGTCTTTCAAAGGCACGAGACTCTTAATACAATTTCAAAAATGTTAGGCTCTAATACCATATAAGGATAATATGAACACATAAAGGAAACCAAAATTGCATTAATAATGAGAAAGTGAAAGCTTTCTTAGAAAGGGTTAGAAGATATCCAAGTCAATCCACTTTATAGATGTGTGATAGACTTTGAAACATACTAATGTGAAATAAAGAATAAATGCACAAAATAATCTAAACTCAAATTGACTTTATTAACACATATGTTTAATATCTAATTAATCATTATAATTTGATATTTACTTTAATATGAATGAATTTGAAACTGTTGTTGTTATAGGTAGAATTGGGCTTCCTAGATGGTTAATAAGGTAAACAAATCTTGATGGTAATCCCTGATAGTCAATGAAGGCATAAGGAAGCTACAATTGCACTCCCCTGGAAATCAAAGCCTACAAAAATTTATTTAAAGAATTATGCAACATTTTCAATCGATCATAAGAAGAAATCCCAAAAAACAAAACCCTCCATCATCAAGCACCACATCAATACATGACCTAATGCTCAACTCAGAAGGAAACAACAATGGTCCATCAACCTAAAGAAAGAAACAACTATTAAGGAAGAAATTTAGAAATTATTAAATGACAAGGTTATTCTCCCCATTCCTTACAATACATGGGTATCAAATCTTATATCAGTGAATATAAACCATGGGACAGTTTGGGTATGAATTGATTTTCATGACCTCAATAAGGCATGCCCCAAAGACAATTTTTCAACTCCTTTCATTGATCAGGTTATGAGATCTATGATTTATGGATTGTTTAAAATTACAATCAAATCCAAATTTGTAAATAAAATCAGTATAAAATTGTCTTCACAACCCCTTGGGGTACCTTCACTTATCACATAATCTCATCTATATTGAAAAATTTTGACGTTGCCTTTCAACAATTCATGGCACACATTTTGGCGTTGTCTAACTGTTCGACAAAATGGATTTTTTTGGCGGAATTCGGTGATATAAATTTGCACAAAATTACTATTTTTTGTTGTTTAAAATCCATTTATGAATGCAGAAATGGATTCAACATGCTGAAAAACCTCTAGGGCACTTAGATTATACATAAATAATCACTCAAATCTGCGGATCTAACAATTTCTCGTCGGATTTCAAGCAAATGTCCCCGAAAAATATCATCAGAAAAGAGTCATTTCGTAGAACGTTTGGACTACAGCCATACATTTTTCATTACATGTAGATATCATATCGGCTTTATCAAGATGACCTTATCGGTCAATCTAAAAAGGGGGACAAAGATTTGGAGGATTGTAAGAGTCATTTTGATTTGATGTCGTCAATACAAAATTAGGCTCAGCAAATCACAAATGTGTCTTTTTCATCAACATTGGACATTTGTTGGGTTTCAACATATCCAAGCAAGTGATCACTCTTGATCCTCTCAAAGCTAAGGCAATTTTTGAATTGCCTCCTCAAACCATTAAACAATGTCAAAGTCTACAAGGAAAGGTGTCCCTAAATATGCTAAAATTGTTCACAATTTCCTTCACTTGATACACAAGGATAACAAGTTCATATGAGATTACCAAGCTCAAAGATCCTTCGAATCTCGAAAGTGTGCACTCACATCGAGCCATTGCTTAGTCCTCTGGAACTTAATCACGACTTCATTTTATATGTTTTGAAATCCAAACATTTTGTCGCAGTGATAACGAGAAGTTGGCTTTAGCAATGGTTCACATCACCCAAAGACTTTGTCACTACATATTTTTTAGGCCAACCAAGGACTTTATAGCTACATATCGCTTAGGCTAACCAAGGTTAAGGAATATTCTAATCCAATGCAATGCATTCTCAATAAATCCTTAGTCAACATGAAAGATGCACGATGGTTCGTCCTCCTCCGAGACTTTGACCTCAATTTCCTTCCCACCAAAACCATAAAAACAATACCAATTGCAAAAATTATTGCAGAGTTACCCCCAATCATTGAATATCTCGTTCTTAATTATCTAATTCCATATGAACCTCTATTTTGCATAGTTTCTAACAACCCTTGGTATGGACATATTATCATTTATCTTGAAACGCAAAATATTTCATCTCACCTCAACCATGATGATTGATAATTAATGTGAACTCAATGTTTTCATTATCTTATCATAGGTAACAATTTGTATAGGTAAGGAGTGGACATTGTTCTCATCAATGTGCAACCCGTAAAGAAGTTAAGATCACCCTTAATGATTGTTATAGCAAAGCTTGCAGTGGTCAGTTGTTTAGATGGTCCACTACTACAAAAATATTGTGTGTAGGGTGTCTTAGGCTCTCTATCTTTCAAGCCTATACCAATGTTGTCAAGCATTGCAAGCCATATCAAATATTTGCTAAGACTCACTCATGTCATGCACCTTTACACCTTATTGTGACTATAAACTCCTTCACCAAATGGGGCATCAATTTTATGGAATACCACCCAACTTCTACAGATGGACACAAATACATCATTGTGTTTATTGATTGTTTCATGAAGGGGTCTAAAGCCATGCCCATATTTTGAAACAATAGATACATGGCAACCTCATTCTTTTTCAACTGTCACTTCTAGGTTTGGTCTACCTAAAACTGGTGCTAGATCATTGAACACATTTTTAAAATGAAGCTAGCCTCTAAGTTGAAATACAAGCATGAATTCGTTGTTAATTTTTTTTATGTGAGATTGATGTATTATTACAATGATGAGTGTTCCATATATAGAGAACATATGGTGACCATCCATGAAAGGATGCGTCCCTTGGATAATAAATAACTACTAATTTATTATATATATTTATACCTTGTATTATAAAATATCATGTCATATATTATATGATATTATATATATATATAGAGAGAGAGAGAGAGAGAAGAATGTCTTCTTGATGTCCAAACATCAACACTCCCTCTTAACGAGGGAGACATTCTACATCATGTCGAAGCTTGTCTCAGAAGTATATAGACTTCAACCTAGACTCATGATACTTGTTTGCTAGTCTTGGGAGATGTCTCTCTCCCACCTGAACCGAGGGGAAACTCCTTCTGCGGCTCTCCCTCTGAGCCAATTGACTCTCTCTGAAATCAAGCTCTCTCCCTCTGATCCAATTGACTCTCTCTGAAATCAAGCTCACTCTGGGTCCGCATGTGAAAGCATCTAGCATCTTGAGTCTATCATTCCTTATCAAATCACCATGACTAGGACAAAAACCACACCAGAGTCGTTCACCACAGGTACACCCTTATGAGTGAATGTCAGCCCGATTCTAACTGACATGTGGAAAGCACCTCAAGCACCTCGAGTCCATATTATTCCTTGTCAGATCAAAGAAGGGCTATGCCTGGGCCCATTTACCACAAGTACACCTTTGTGATAAATGCATCATATCTCCCTTGGTCTGCAGCCCAATCTAGGAGAAGGTTCACACGATGCTTACTCAGGACATTGTAGCAAAATGTATATCACACATGGCACTCCCATGTGGACTTCTAGAGGCTACTCCCTCTAGAAACACTAGGGTCAACTCCCCATAATGTGTGACGTCAAGAAAAAACTCCCTTGACGTGTCCTCATGTGCTCTCCACAAGGGACGTGTCCCCATGTGCTCTCCACAAGGGACGTGTCCCCATGTACTCTCCGCAAGGGACGCTAGGCTATAAGCCCAAACCCATATATCCCTCTCGGATAAGTGTCCTCACAAATCAACTCAACTCAGTCACAGAGGAGTACGATCTGGAGAATGTCTCAGGAAGCTGCAAACATTAACACTCCCTCTCAGCGAGGGAGGCATTCTCTGCCACACCAAATCTGTAACAAAAGTACTCGAACTTCGTCCTGGTAAGGAGTTTGGTAAGAACATCAACAAACTATTCATTTATAGGAAGGTACTACACCAACGATGCCTTCATCTGCACCATGTCTCGGATGTAATGGTACTTGATCTCAATGTGTTTCGATTTGTCATGAAACACCAGATTCTCTAAGAGCTTCACACAACTCTGGTTTTCACAATGAATAATGGTGGAATCCACCACATGTCCAAATAAATCTACAAGGAGCTTGCGAAGCCACACTTCTTCACGGACTGTCACCCTCAATGCAATGTACTCTGCTTCTACGGTGTTCAAAGCCACAAAACTTGGTTTCCTGCTACACTAGGAAACCATGGCAGATCCCAAAGTGAAGCAACAGCCGGAGGTGCTCTTCATCTCCACTGCATTCCCAACCCAATCAGATTCAATATATCCCTGCGATCTCATGTCAATACTGAAAGTATATCTCAAACCATGTCCAATTGTGCCTCACAAGTATCTCAACACATGCTTCACAGCAATCCAACGTGTATATCTCAACTAAATCATAAACTGGCTAAGTGCACTCACTGCATAGCAAATATATGGTCTAGTGTTAACCAGATACATCAATTATCCAATAAGTTGTTTGTACATGGTCGGATCAATCTCGTCGGAATTGGAAGAAGACACACTTAGTTTCTTCAGATTCGTCACCATTGGTGTAGCCATGGGCTTATATTTCAACATCCCAAACTTCTTCAATATCTCAACTATGTACTTCCAGTGACTCAGGAAGATCTCGTCAATTCTTTGTCGCACCTCTAGTCCCAAGAAGTAGTGCATCATACTAAGGTCCTTCATCTCAAACTCAAAGGCCAACGCATACTTGCATTCAACAATAAGGCTCTCTGTACCGGTGAGGAATAAATCATCAACGTAGAGGATCAAAATTAGAGACTCGCCATTAACAGTCTTTTAGTGTAGGTTGGGATCAACAACACTTTTGATGAAGCCCAAACTCATCAGGTGTTCATCAATCCTCGCATACCAAGCTCGAGGTGCCTGCTTGAGTCCATACAGGGCCTTCTTCAACCTGCACACATGAGACTCCTTCTCATGTATCACGAAACCATCTGGTTGTTCGATGTATACTTCATCCTCAATCTCTCCATTGAAAAAGGTTGTCTTCACATCCATTTGATGTAGTCTCCAACCCATGAATGTTGCAAGGGCAATAATAGTCCGAATAAAAGTGTATCGAGCAACGGGAGAAAATGTCTCATCATAATCTATTCCCTACACATGAGAGAATCCTCTAGCAACAAATCTTGCTTTGTGCTTCTCGATGCTCATGTTAGTTGTGTGTTTGATCTTATAGATCCACTTGGAAGTCACTACATACTTCCCCTCGGGTCTCGGAAAAATATCCCACACATCATTCTTCATGATGGACCGATACTCCTCCATCATGGCATCTCTCCATACTCACTGACTAGATGCCTCATAACAGGAAGGCTCGGAATCAATGATGTGGATCATAGTTGTGGCATAGCACGAATATCTCTGAGGTCTCTTGCTCTCTCGAAAGGTACGAGGAGTTGCATGTCCCTCTGCCTACTGCAGAGTTTGACGAGCAAATGCATGTCTCTTCCGACCTACTGCAATATCTCTGGGAACATCAAGTGGAGCTACAGGATCAACGCGATCAATTGGATCAATAGGCTCAACTGTCTCCCTTTGAACTATTGGAGGGTGAGGGCGAAAAGGCACCATCTCTTCATGTCTCTCACTATCAATCTCCATGTGAGATCCTCTAGATCTCCTGTTATCTCCTCCTCAAAGGTAACATCTCTACTCACCTCAATCTGTCTCTGACCAAGGATGTATATCTGGTATGCCTTCAAAGACTCATTGTACCCCACAAATGTACCCTTTCTGCCTGAAGGGTCTAGCTTGGTACTTTTCTCCTTGAGTACATGAATGTATATTGGACACCCAAATATCCTGAAGTGTCCAACCTCAGGCTTCACTCCAGTGAAGGCCTCCTCGGGAGTCATGTTCCTCAAAGTCTTATGAGGACTTTTGTTCTGAACATACACTGCAATCATGGATGCCTCTGCCCACAGAAACATAAGTAAATGTTGATCATGAATCATCGCCTTGACTGCCTCAACAATAGATATGTTCTTCCTCTCTGCGACCCCATTCTGTTGAGGGTTGTAAGGAACGATGAACTCCCTCTTGATCCCTGCCTCAATGCAGAAATCACTGAAATCCTAGATGGTGTATTCTCCTCCATTATCTGATCTCAACACTTTGATCTTTTCGGTCAGATTTTCAACCTGTGCTCTGTAATCCTGAAATCTGGCAAGGACTCGATCCTTGGTCTTCAAGAAGTAAATCCAAGTCTTCCGAGAGTAGTCATCAATGAAGATCACATAGTATAGGTATCCACTTAAGAAAGCAATTGTCATGGGTCCACATAAATCTATATGAACCGAGTCTAAGATCCCCTTGGATTTGTTGCCATTGCTCGGAAAGGACCCCTTGGCATTCTTACCAAGAGCACAACCTCTGCAAATGCCATCGTGTTCAACATGGATCTTTGGAAGGCATTCCTCTTGATCCGTGCCTCAATGCAGAAATCACTGAAATCCTAGGAGGTGTATTCTCCTCCATTATCTGATCTCGGCACTTTGATCTTTTCGATCAGGTTTTCGACCCCTACTTTGTAATCCTGAAATATGGCAAGGACTCCATCCTTGGTCTTCAAGAAGTAAATCCAAGTCTTCCGAGAGTGGTCATCAATGAAGATCACATAGTATAGGTATCCACTTAAGGAAGCAATTGTCATGGGTTCACATAAATCTGTATGAACCAAGTATAAGATCCCCTTGGATCTGTTGTCATTGCTCGGAAAGGACCCCTTGGCATTCTTGCCAAGAGCACAACCTTTGCAAATGCCATCGTGTTCAACATGGATCTTTAGGAGGCTTGTCACCATCTTCACCAGAGCCTGAACTGGTCAGACAATCAATCTGTACAATCTGTCCTCTCGAACACCAATCACCCAAGCAGAATCCATAATAGAGTTATTGTTCCATGCAAGAACCTTTCCATCAGAGAAAGCAACCTTGTAGCCTTTGTTCTCTAAGGCTGAAATAGAGACAAGGTTCCTTCTCATCCCAGGTACAAATAATACATCACTCAAATGGAGTGGGGTGTGAGAATCCAACTGTAAGGAAGTGGATCCAACTCCCTTCACAGTATATCTGGCATCATTTCCAAGTACAACATGCAAACGAGATTCTTTCTCTATTAGATCTGTAAGGTGCTCTTTGTATCCAGTCATATTTCTGGAAGCACCACTGTTAATCAACCAAATATCATTACTAGTAGTAACCATACCTGAGAGGGCTTAAATGAAGAAGAACACTTCATCATCCATGCTTGCATTCCTTGACTTCCTCTGAGGTGGTTTTGAATCAACACTAGCAGTGGAGGCATGTTGCTTTCCTTTCTTCAATGTAGGACCTTGAGAAGTTGAAGGGATTTCCTTTTAGCCCTTGAAGTACAATCACTCTGAAGCAAAATAAATAACTGGGTAAAAGCCCCAGATTGAATGGCATTCTCCCGAGCATCAATGCCACCATCCTCGTGCACACAAATAGCACAGAGCACACTCACAACATACTCAGTCCCTCTGTCGGAGACCTTCATAATCATATCCAAAAGCAGAGGAACCGTCAACGCATGCTCTCTCAGCACACACCGCCCTTCAGAAACAGTGCAGAGGAGATCGAGAGTCGCCAAAGCGTGCTCGAGTAGACCTCCTTCAAATTTGGGAGAAGTTCTAAAATGGCATCGACTACACCAACCCTCACGGCTTCCCCACGGCGCCGCTCGGTTAAGCAGAGCACGAAGAGGGATTTTATGTCGAGCTTCTGATAATCCGACAGTGATCTCACAAGCCCCTCCATTAATCCTCTGACACCCACGTGACCTCCAGAGGGATGAAAGACAAGTGTTTTCTCCAGCGAGAGAAGCGCGTTCAGCCTCGCGTCCGGGGTGTCATGGAATTCAGAGAAAAAGCAGCGAAATCGAGCATTCTCTGTTCGTCGACGAAAACCTGCAGTAGTTTCGACGAGCAAGAGAAGGCTAATAATACACTCAACGCCTCGACGCAGAAATCGGGTGCTCCATGACCGTTGAGGAGAATCAAAACCAAGTCATCCGCAACGCCGGCATTGAACAGGACCTCTCGATTCCACTCGCATCCCCGCCAAACCTCGCAACGGCCTTGAGCATCTGAGAGTCGAGTCGACCACGAGACACCGCGTCGTGGAGGATCTTCGAGGTCTGGAAATGCACGAGCACGCGGTCGGTTGTCGACTCAGAACGCCGCACGACCTCATCTACATTGTCGTCACTTCGTTCTTCATCCGCCATCGTCGGTTTGTTCATTCTCGCGTATGTTATCGAGCGTTGCCATTTTGTAACGCTCTGGACAGTGGTTGTCGCCCGCTCCGATTTGACCAGATCCATCGAGGACGTTCTCTCCAGTGCCTAACCTTACGTCAGCACTCTAGCATAGTACGTCCACTATTGCAATGATGGACAAACATCTCTATATATGCACATCGCTTACTGCACTATATACATCCTTCTCTATATATTCACGCTAGCCTATGTTTTTCAAGCACATTTCAAAACTCTTCACAAAACGTAAGTTATCTCTCATTTTCCTAGGTCCTTCCGTGAGGGAGTCGAGCCTAATCTTGCTCTTGCTCTAATATCATATTGAATTTTTTTTTATGTGAGATTGATGTATTATTACAATGATGAGTGTTCCATATACAGAAAATATATGGTGACCATCCATAAAAGGATGCATCTCTTGAATAATAAATAACTACTAATTTATTATATATATTTATACCGTGTATTATAAAATATCATGTCACATATTATTTATATATATATATATATATATATATATATATATATAAGGTCACGGCCAAGCCAGCACACCAAATTGGTGTATGAGGTAAAGTCTACGAAAGTATACATACCCTAACCCCCCTCTGGATTTGAACATGTAACCTTTTAAGAGGAAACACATGTTCTTAACCATTAGACCCACATATATATAAGAATATCTTCACTATGTTGTCCAAACATCAACATTCACAACTCCATACAATCCACAAGCAAACAACCAAGTAAAACCAATCAAGAAAATTCTAAAAAAACATCCTCAAACAAATGGTCGACAAACATAAGTCCAACTAGCATCGCTAACTTTCCTTGACACAACAAGGATACCAAACATCGATAAAAACTAAGAAAATTTTCACACCTTTTTCATTTAACATATGGTGTTGAGGCAATTTTATCAATTGAATGTGAGATTTCATCATTACGACTAGATATCAAACTTCCCTTGTACTTCTCCTTTAGAAGAATGCCTCGTTGAACTTGAGCGACTAAATGAAGACCATCAAGACATCGGAATGTGAGAACATTGAGACACATCCAGGGGACATGTGGGGACACCCCCAGATTTTAGGTGACATGGGTCCTCTACATAGGGGACTCTGCCCAGACCGACGCCAAATTCTAAATATATGAAAAATAAAAATATTGTTTTTTAATGCATTATGAATCACAAATCTCACAGTTATACAATTAAATAATGGCAAGCAATAAAAAGAAATAGGGGCACATTCAAATTCTAAATATATGAAAAATACAAAGATTGTTTTTTAATGCATTATGAATCACAAATCTCAAAGTTATACAATTAAATAATGGCAAGCAATAAAAAGAAATAGGGGCACATTATAAATATTAAAATAATTTGATGTCCAAATCAAAATGAAATACAACAATGCATCATATATTGAAAAAGGAAACAATAAATACTATCAGTGTGCTCTGTGCTCTTGGTGTGCCCCTGCTCTTGAAAGATGAATGGAACGGGGGGTTGGAGGGTTTAGGTGCTTTAATTAGAGTGGCTTTTTTCCTTCACTTATGATTTTTTTTAATAACTGATTTTTCATTGTTTTCAACTTTTTGGTATCAGGGTAATCCTAGGTATCCCCGCGCTTGGGAACTCCCCCTGCCAAAAGCAGGGGGGACATTTTGTCTAAACGGGGAACATTCCATTTTCAAAAGTAAATGTTCTGCTGTGAGCAGCAAATGTTTCCATTGGCAATCACTTGTACAAGGAACATTCCCAATGATGCTCCCATGTTCAAGTATCATGGGGAGTGTGGAGTGTCCCCCCAAGGATTGGGAATGCACTGCCATGGAACATTGGAATAAACTCCCATACTTGTGAATCGATAGCAACTTGGAAAAACCATAGGTACCAAACGTAACCACAATCCTAACCAGTAAACTGGAACATAAGATTATATTTTAGGGCATGGTTGCTGTGGCCTATTCTATCTTTGTTTCTTCATAAAAGCGTACAATTATGATTTTTCAAAAACCCTACTTTAAAAGTGCATACTCTCTACACATTAATCTTACATATGAAATAATATGTTGATCAGCCTTGACCAAATTTGACATCAAACATGACAAGGTGTGATATGTGCAATGTCGCTTTGATTCATCAGTACTTAAGCTTGCTAGATAAGTTTAGGTAAATTACATCCAAGTTTCAATACTGAAAAATCTTCATGTAACAAGTAGGAAGTAAAGAGCCAAAGTTTGCAATACTCGTGAATTTTGACACAAAATGCCCTAGGACCTGACAAATGATTGCAATATCCCTCTGCTTGTAGATGATATAGATAATAGAAGCAGGCTTCTAGAATAATATAAGTCCATCATTGTGTAAAATGTTTCTTAAATAAGATACCATTCCATTAAAACCCAGTTGCTTGTGACAAAGTTCTACTAAGAACCACGAGGTTGACAATTTCCATATCATTTAAACTAATAGATGATGAACAAGAATTAATGGAGATTCTTGAGTGTTCAGATACATAGATGGTTGCCGAATCTTGCAATTTATTCATTTGTTCAGCACAAATAGCACACATACCATGCCGATATGTTTTCATCATAGGAATTAGGTCCTTGTCCTCGATCATAGCTCACTGCTATTTTAAAAAAATAAATAATATACAGCAAACATTTAACAAACAGTTGTTTGCATAGTTCCCTTCACACATACATATATTCTCCTCCACGAATGGCATTTGCAGCACCCTTTCTTTCTTCTTCAGCCTCCTTCTCACGTTCTTTTTTCAATTCATATTCAAGGTCATCAGTCTGCAACTCATACCTACATATGGGACAGGAATTGTGCTCATCCTGCAAATACAATGTATACATCTCATGTGAATTAAAAAATAAATAAAATAATTGAATGATGAAATTTACTGAGTTCAACAGAAAATAAATTTGGTTTTCCATACCAGCCATGGTTTGAGGCAATTAGGATGAAACAAGTGCTTGCATGGCAATTCCTGCATCTTGTCACCAACGACCAAGTGCTCCCTGCATACAGCACATTCTGTGTCTTTTCCCATCCCTGCTAAAACCTGATCTGTAACATCTATAATCGGCAATTTCGCAACCACTTCCTTTGATGCTGGAGGTGGAACACGAGGTCCACTGCCAACTTCCTATTAAAAATAAAATATTGTCCACAATCACCATGTGACTCATTCAGATCAATAGGCTATTTTTCCTCTGTTATATTTAAAAAAGATATATTGTATCTCATTGACAATAACAAGCTAAAACTCTGTTTCTCAAACCTGCACATATGTTGAAGTCTATTTTAAGTATTTTTTTTAATAACAGCATTCCTTTTCCCAGTGGTCAAAGCAACGCAAAGCAATGCCTTTAGTGCATTAATGCTATTATTCCCTGCAGCCGAGTACCTCCACCTACAATGTTGAGGAATTCATTGTGGGATATCATTCACAAGAAATGAACAGTGTGATTCAGGTAACCTGAACCTACTAAGCACTATACTAAGATGGCTACCCCCAAAGTCAATACACGCAATCATGAATGAAAATTAAATCCTATGAGCCAGTGAGCCAGCGCGACCCCCGTCGCCCCCCATGCCATCGGTCATCATATCTAGGAGACATTGACCTCACTGGCTTCACCTTCAGATTTTCCTCTCTCGGCTAGTATTGAGTTGTCCAACTCCCACCATGGACACTCCCACTTTGTATCACCGCACATATGATACTGCTCTATACGCTTGTTCCTTGGTTGTAACTAGACCTAGGGTTTCTTTCTTTATGATATTCTCAGAATTATCTAGGAGATGCTTTTGCACTCCCACATTGTACCCACACTTGTTGTATTCTTCAGTCCAATTGAATTCTGAGTTATTCAACCAATTCAACATAATGTAGAAATTTTGGAATTCTGAGTTTTAATGCAATTCTGAAATTTCACTTCACACCAGAGGTTTCCCAGATCCAAACCATATGAATATTCAGCCTTAGTGCTAATCTGAAATAAAAATTACAGCAGCAAAAGGCAGACAATATTTCAACTCACTTCAACCTCAATCCACTAGGCAATTCAAGAGTAAGGATACCAAACATATGCCAACAAGTTTCAGTCATTAGATCAGACTTTCCAAGCATAAAATCGGATCTGGAATCAACCTACAAAAATCATGGGTGAGGCAGAGTGCCTCAACTGTGCAAACCCAGGATTTTGCTCCAACTCCAAGTGTTTGACTCTCTTGCAATTCTTTGATTTCGTCTTCTTGCACTTCCAGCTTCTCCCAATTGCTCTCTTACCCTACCTCCATCAGGATTAATTTTCTCTTATGCTTCCCTAATTGGGCCTTCATCCTAAGCATCTGCTTTCTAGTTGCTTTCAACTCCTTTTCATAAGTGTGTTCCCAATCCCTTCTCAATGTCTCCATTCTCCCCATTGCATGTGCAATGGCCTCTTCATTGTCGTCACAAAGGTGCTCACAACAATGAATAGAATCCTGAATGTGGTCTTGACTATTAGCCATTTTGCTAGTATCAAATAGCATACACTTGAAATTTACACCAAGTTCTTTTATCCCTGCAGAAAAAGGCAGACAGGGAAACCTATCCCACAATTTGAAAGTCTGATTGTTCAAGCTTAAAAAAGACTTAAAAAAGCCCGAGAGAGGGAATTCCCAGGTTCACTCTGTGTAAAATGAAGAACAAACAATAAAAGGCCTTTGAGAATAAACTCCACACAAAAATAAGCGGGCCAAGCAAGATGACTTCCTAAGAATTTGTGGACAAAGAAACTCAGATAACCAGCAAAGTACCTGAGCTCGAAGCCAAAGGTGGAGTTACTACAAGCAACCAGGTCCTACATTCAAACCTCCAGTTCGTCACAACATTTTCCTGGGGTCCTCGCCTGATGTGCTTCCCAGACCACCCTTCTAACTGAAGCTAAACCTTCCAACTGGGAGAAACAAAAGGATAAAGATGAGAGGCAGACCATTCCTCCAAAACCATAGCTGAAGTTACTAGATGCACATCACAAGGCGTGAATAGATCCCACGCACTCTACACCATATTATCCTGCCAAGGCTCATAATGGAAACCTTCTGCGAGCAATAACACATAGCATGCTGGGTCGCCCTTGTAGTCCTTGGCAAATGCATGTCGCCAGATTGATGCCACTTGTCACGAGTTATAAAATTATCATTTGGTAGGAGAGTGGGTGAAGAAGATAGGGGAGGTTGCAAATTACCTCCCCCTAATTTTTCCACAAACAACCAAGAGATAGAGAGCAAGCTTTATTGGCCATTGCGACTACCAAATGGTTAGGCCCTCTAAGAACATGAAAAAATTTGACTTCCTTGAATCCTTCAAACATTTTTCGGATGCAGCAAATCAGTCTATGAACATGAGTGTCTTTAAGAAGGAATTCAGAGACCAAGTAACGAATGACTATTATCGAATTGCTAGCCATAGTCATCTTTTTAATGCCTTGATTCTTCATTATCCAAACTCCTAACCAAAGTGCCCAAGACTCAACCTGATTGTTGGAGGTTCTATCGATTCCCCAAGCATACGAAGTTTTCGAAACAAACACAAACAGCATAAGACTCAAATCTAAGTAATAATAATCAGCAGGCACAAAAACCAGAGTTGCTGCCACGCAAAAAGGATGAAGATGTGTGGGTGATTGTTAAGTGTGTTGGCCACACGCTGAGCCACCTACTTACCCACTAAAACTGTGGAAACCCCACTAGCTGGAAGAAGACATAATAGCAAAGGAGCATTGCAGAAAGGATGTAACACACCAGTTTTGATCCCCAAATTAGCAATGTATATTTGTATATATGGTGAATGGCCAAGGGCAAAGTGATGTAATATGTAAACATTGTACATTGAAAAATAATAAAATGAAATACACCACCGGCTGCAAACGAACAAGGACCAAAGTCATGGGGGGGGCTATGATTCCACAAGAGGGGGCTAAGAGGGGGGTCCAAGGGGGAAATCCTACATGCCTAGAATCCCATGTCATTTTCCTAAAAGTAATTTGTCATTACCATATAATCCTTCTTTGACTTATTAAAATCAATCGCTGAATGCATGTGTGAGATTGGTTGAAGAGTCATCTCACCTAATTATTTAAGCATGAGCTAAGTATACTCATGATGGGAATTGTATCACTGAATGCATGTAAGTGGTGGGTGAGAGGGTCAACTCACCCAATTATGGGTTGAGTACAATCATCGTTGGGAAGTGTGAGAGTCAAGCAAGCGTGGGAGAAAAAGAGAGAACTCAAGTTTAGAGGAGAGCAGATTTTTACAGCTGGGAGAAGAGAAGAAAAATAGAGTGAGTGGTAGGAAAGAGGAGGCAGCCATAGTAGGTGTTGAAGATGGCTTGCTGAAGCTGATAATTATGCTGAGAATGGGGCTGCCATGCCTTTAAGTGAATTTCTGTTAAGGTCCTAACCCGCACATAGGTAGATCAATGTATTCGGATGTAATAAAGGTCAATATTAATAAGGCCTTTCAATAAAATAGAATAAGGTGGATGTAAGAAGACCTAATAGAAGCTTCCGTTTCTAGAAGGATCTTCCTCTAGATGCTTCTCTTAAT
>ML789187.1:403306-416219 GCA_009831015.1 Picea engelmannii
CTCAAAAAGATGGTTGAAGGAATACTAGAACTACAATCTACACATGAAGGAATTTGCAAAGGATGTGCTCTTGGTAAAAATGTTAAGAAACCATTCTCAAGCAGTAATAATAGATCTAAGGAAATCCTAGATCTAATACATTCAGATGTTTGCGTTCTGATGCCAATCAAATCTCTAGGAGGTTCTCTTTATTATGTAATCTTCATAGATGATTGCTCAAGATAGACTTGGTTATATCTCTTGAAGACAAAGGACAAAGTTTTCAGCAAGTTTCAAGAATTCAAAGCAGAAATAGAGAACCTCACAAACAAGAAAATCAAGACCTTGAGAACAAATAATGGAGGAGAATACACATCCAAGGAATTTGTTGCCTTTTGCAAATCGGCAGGGGTTAGGAGGGAGCTAATTGTTCCTCATAATCCTCAGCAAAATGGTGTAGAAAAAAGGAAGAATAGATCTATTGAAGAAACTATGAAGGCACTAATGAACGATCAAGGTTTACCTGTGTATTTGTGGGGAGAAGCAGCCATGACAGCAATATATGTTCGGAACAGAAGTCCCCACCGCATATTGAAGGATATGACTCCAGAAGAAGCCTTCTCAGGAAAGAAACCTAATGTGGAACACTTAAGAATCTTTGGATGCCCTGTTTACATTCACATCCCCAAGGATAAAAGGCAGAAACTAGAACCCTCAGGAAAGAAGGGTATATTTGTGGGATACAGTGAATTATCCAAAGCCTACAAAATCTATATCCTGGAACAACATAAGGTTGAAGTCAGTAGAGACGTAACCTTCAATGAAAAGATGGCTTTCAAGAAATCCATAGAAGAAACTATAGAAGAAGAAGAGCATGAAGAACCTAAAGAAGAAAGCACATGTCTTCTAGAAAGTCAGAATGAAAAAACAAAACAACTTGATCATTCGATGCAACCATGTGAACCTATTGAATCAGTCATTGTACCCAAAACCAGGAAACATCCAGCTTGGCTTGAAGCTACTCTATAAGAAGCAGAAAGACTCAAAGCCCCAAGTGGCACCTTCAAAAAAAGCAAAAAGCCCAAAAGATTCTCCAGCTATGCAGCATGTATTACAAAGCTTATAAATGAAGTACCCACCACATTTGAAGAGGCAGCTCAGAAGAAACAATGGAAAGAAGCCATGACAAAAGAACACCAGTCCATCGTGAAAAATGATGTATGGGAAATTATGCCTAGACCCAAAGAAAAATCAGTAGTAACTTCAAAATGGGTCTATAAGATCAAACATGCAGTAGACGAAAGCGTGGACAAATATAAAGCAAGATTTGTAGCTAGAGGGTTCTCCCAGAAGGAGGGAGAAGATTATGACGAGACTTTTGCTCCTGTTGCCAGATATACTTCTATTTGAGCCATTATGTCTCTTGTTGCTTCCATGGGATGGAGTTTACATCAGATGGATGTAAAGACAACTTTTCTCAATGGAGCAATCGAAGAAGAAGTATACATTGAAGAACCTCAAGGATTTGAAGTACATTCCAGAGACACTCATGTTTGCAGATTAAAGAAAGCCATGTATGGACTCAAGCAAGCTCCAAGAGCTTGGTATGCCAGAATAGACAGCTACTTAATAAGACTTGGTTTCTCCAAAAGTCATGCAGATCCAAATCTCTACTACAAAGTCGTGAACAATGCACCTGTGATTCTACTGCTATATGTCGACGATTTATTCTTGACAGGTGAAGAATCTCTCATCACCTAGTGTAAGAAGGAACTAGCTTCTGAGTTCGATATGAAAGACCTCGATCTCATGCATTATTACTTGGGACTAGAAGTATGCCAGAAGAGTGATAAAGTATTCCTTGGACAAGGAAAGTATGCAATGAAGATTCTTCAGAAGTTTGGAATGATGGATTGCAAATCCATGGACACTCCTATGACCACAGATATAAAAAAAGTAGGAGACTCAGACTCTGATCCAGTTGACCCGTCCCTATATCGGCAATTGATTGGGTCATTAATGTATTTAGTGAATACTCGACCAGATATTTGCTTTGTTGTAAACACCCTAAGCCAGTTCTAGATGGAACCCAAACATGAGCATTGGATAGTTGCAAAGCATGTTCTAAGATATATTCGTGGGACGCTAAACTATGGTTTAAGATATACCTCATTCAGTGATATACAGCTTCATAGATTCACAGATTCAGATTGGGCAAGGAGTGCAGAAGACAGAAGGAGTACTTCTGGGATGTATATCAGCTTGGGCTCTGCTATGATATCTTGGGGCAACAGGAAACAAAAGTATGTCGCACTCAGCACAGCAGAAGCAGAATATATCGCAGCATGTGAGGCATGTACAGAAGCAGTATGGCTGAGGAAGTTGATTTCTGGATTATTTGATCAGGTACCAGATTCGACCACAATATATTGTGACAATCAGAGTTGTATAAGGCTATCCAAACACCCAGTGTTTCATGATCGGTCGAAACACATTGAGATCAAATACTACTATATTCGTGATAAAGTCCAAGAAGGATTAGTGAAACTCCAGTATATCTCCACAGATGAGTAGATAGCAGATATTTTGACAAAGCCTTTGTCCAGGATAAAGTTTGCATACTTACGAGACAAGTTGGGGCTCGTGGAGATAACTCCCTTAGCTACAAGGGAAGAGATGGCTCCCCAGGTTGGGAGGGAGCACTGATATATATATATGTGTGTGTGTGTGTGTGTGTGTGTGTGTGTGTGTGTGTGTGTGTGTGTGTATCATTGATCCAGGATGGGCAGTTCCTTTCCAGTTTGGAAAGTGGTTTGAGATTCTCTGACGGACATGCATTTTCCAGTTCAGGAAAATGGTCCAGATCGGACAGTCATTTTCGTAATGAAAATGGTCCGACAGATTGTTGATGTACCATAGACAGTGATTCCCCTTGTGGCCAGTGTGGGGGAATGATCTAGGACAGCGATTATTCTTGGTAGTCACTCTCAGTAGTGGTCAAGTAGAATGGTCTGCCTCGCCGGGCAGTCATTCTTTCGAAGTTCACAGTTGTGAACAGTTTCGAAGAATGGTCCGTTTTGGAGGTTGGTGCAGGACAGTCATTTCCTTAGGAAATGGTTTGGACAGTCATTCCCTAGGGCAGACTCATTCTCTCCAGGTTGCACTATGTTTAGTGTCGGAGGAATGGTCCAAGTTCAGCAATCAGGGACAAGCATTCCATAGGGCAGACTCATTCTATCCAGGTTGCACTATATTTAGTGCCGGAGGAATGGTCCAAGCTCAGAAATCAGGGACAGTTATTCTTCCATGCTTGGGAAGAATAGTCCAGATAGCCCATGGTTGATGTTTTACTGTATGAGGGCAGATGCTCTTCCAGATCTCACAGATGTGAGTGGAAGAATGGCCCAGATGACTCAACTTGTATCATGATATTGTCTATGCAAGTTGATATCAGATGATATGACCGTTGTAGAGACTGTATGTCTCTGGACAATAGTTGTATACTACTGTGGCGGATGTGTTCCACTGATTGTGACTATGTGTAATTGGTTAGTAGTTGTGCACTACTAGGTATGGTTGTGTACCACTGGATAGTAGTTATGTACTACTATGGATAGATACAGTTGTGTTCTATTAGATGACATTGCACTGATTGTCATAGAGATTATCCAGTTGGATAATGATGACGGTGCTCGTGATTTGATCATGAGATAGCCTATGTGGCTATGATGATGCTACCAATTGAATGGTCTGTCTGTGCTCAAGACCATTGCCTTTTATACCTCCCTAGCTAGGAGGGAGTGTTGATATTATGGTAGCTGCGGGAGGTATTAACCTCCACTTGTGATCTTGATGAGATTAGAATATTCCAGGAAGCAAGAAGAACCCTAAAAGACTTGGACATAACCCTAGAAGAGAAGTCGGCTAAAGAGAATATTTTATATTGTGTCTTTAGCCCCCAAAAAGAGAAGTCGGCCCAGACAGCCTAAAGAGAGCAGTATAAATATAGGGCGCCAAAGCTCATTTGGCACACACAACTCGCAACTGCAGAAATCTAGTAGTGCACAAGTTTGGAGAGCAGCTGCAGCTGCAATTACTGCAACCTGTGATTTCGATCTTTCTGGGTTGGACTTTTTGATCAGTCTTGGTTATCTTTGCTTAGTGCATTAGCCTTGGTTGGCTATTGATTTGCTACCGGAATTCTTCTCTCTGTCAAGGTCAAGGTGCTCAGGGGTGGCATTCGTGCCTATGGTTGGGTGACAATATTGCTATATTGTCTATGGTTAAACGAGCACACCCACTTTTCTAACAAAACTGACTCAAAGAGTTTACCACAAAGTTGATATCCGGTCGAGTATTGACCAAATACATGAGCGATCCAATCAACTGACGATAGACAGTGGGGTCTACTGTATTCAAATCTAATGCATCAATCTTCCTCCAGTTTGTAGCCAAAGGTGTGGACATGGGCCTACAGTCCATCATCCTGAACCTGCGCAAAATCTCTACTGCATATTTCCCTTGTCCTAGGAAGAAGCGCCCATCCATCTACCAAACCTCCAACCCTAGAAAATAGTGCATCAACCCAAGGTCTTTCATTTCAAATTATGTTGCAAGGTTGACCTTGCAAAATGCTATCAGCTGCTCATCTCCAGTGAGAAATAGGTCATCTACATAAAGCACCAGTATAAGAGGCTTCTCTCTTGCAAGAAAGTACAAGTTTGAATCTGCATCCCTCCGCTGGAAGCCCATCTCTCTCAAGTAGTTGTCAATCCTCAAGTACCATGCCCGAGGTGCCTGCTTGAGCCCATACAAGGCTCTCCTTAGTCTGCACACATGCGTCTCTCTATTGCCAACCTCAAATCCCTCAAGCTGCTCAACATATACCTCCTCCTCAACAACTCCATTGAGGAATGCGGTCTTCACGTCCATCTGATGAACGCTCTAGCCCTTCTCTGCTGCCAATGAAATGACTGCTCAGATTGAAGAATACCTGGCCACAAGGGCGAAAGTCTCCTCATAGTCAACTCCCTCTCACTGTGAAAACCCCTTGGCCATGAAGCGGGCTTTGTACTTGTCCACGCTTCCATCTGTTGCATGCTTAACTTTGTAGATCCACTTGGATCCGACCACCTTTTTATCCTCTGGCCTTGGAACTACCTCCCATACATCATTTTTCATAATGGAGGCTATTCCTCCATCATGGCCTCTTGCCACACCTTATGTTGTGCAACACTCTTATAACTGGAAGGCACGGCATCAATGAGCTGAGTCATCAATGCCATATATCCAAGTCTCTCTGGTGGTTTGCTTCATCTGAAGTCCCTCTCTGGAAGCCCTGCCAACCCAGAATCACTGACTGTGGACTTGTACCACTTAGGTCGTGACCTAGTAATCTTCTCTGGGGGAACTGCATCATGCTCCTCCTTCTCATCATCAACTCGCTCCTGATGATCCTGTCCAATGGTCTCCCTCTGAACACTTGTATCTTGTGTTTTCTCCTGTGATCCTGTCTTCTAACTCTGTGCCTCCTGCTCCTGGACTCCTGTGCTCTGTCCCTGCTAGTTCTCTACACTTGCTAGCAAATCCTTCAATCTCCTCAATGCACGTTCCTCCTCGAACTGTACATCTCTACACACAATAACCTTCCTACGTGCAGGTACATAGATCCTATAGGCTTTAGAAGCCTCACTGTAACAAACAAGTAACCCCTTCACCGCTGTAGGGTCCAGCTTTGTCCTCTTCTCTGAAGGGACATGACAGTAACATGCACTGCCCCAGATGCAAATATGACTCACATCTGGCCTAGTACCTGAAAATGTCTCCTCAGGTGTCTGCTTCCCCAAAACTGTGTGGGGACTCCTATTCTGCAAATATACTGCAGCACTACTCGCCTCTGCCCATAAGAACAATGGCAATCCCTGATCATGAATCATAGCTCGTGTTACTCCAACCACAGTCCTGTTCTTTCTCTCGGCCACTCCATTTTGTTGAGGATTGTAAGGAACTGTGACTCGTGAGTTCCTTCTTAATCCCCGCTGCTATGCAATAATCCTCGAACTCCTTGGAGGTGTACTCTCCCCCATTATCCGATCTTAAGACCCGAATCTTCCTCCCAATCTGATTTTCTACCAAAGCTCTAAACCCATGAAACCTCCCAAAGACCTCATCCTTGGTCTTTAGAAAGTAAATCCAGGTCTTCCCGGAGTAATCATCAATAACAGGACAAAGTATCTGGAGCCACTCACTGACTCCACACTCATTGACCCACATACGCCAGAGTGTATCAGATCCAATAGTCCCTTGGACCTGTGCTCAATAGATGGAAACGGTTTTCGGGCATACTTTCCCAACACACAACCCTTGCAAGGGTCATGCCTCTCAGCTGTAATCTTAGACAATCCAATGACTACCTCCCTCAAATGCCCCAAAGCACCAAAATGAATGTGTGCCATTCTCCTCTGCCACAACTCACCTATATATGTGGTGAAACTCGCTAATGCTCTCCCTGGTTGAACCTGTAACTTGTAGACCTTCTCCTCTCGAACCCTAATCAACCTATCCATCTTCTCACCTGGCCCACCCGATCTGATGAACACCTTTCCTTACAAAAAGTGACCTCGTATCCCTTTTCCTCAAGAGTAGAGACTGAGATGAGGTTCTTGGTCAACCTTAGAACATATAACACATCACTGAAACAGAGTGGTATCCCGGACTCCCTCTAAAATGAGACTATGCCAACTCCTTGCGCCTTGTAGCGCCTGTCATCCCCTAACTCAATGACTAGATTTACACCTCCCTCCTGTAGCCTAGTAAACCACTCTTTGCACCCTGTCATATGACAAGATGCACCACTGTCTACAAACCACATGTCTGAAACAACTGTACTAGACATACAGGCTATGAAGCAGAAATCCTCCTCAAATGACTTGGCAAACTCATCCACGGTTGCTGAAGCTACCATTTGTGGCTTCTTCTTCTTTCTATCTGGACACTGTAATGCAAAGTGACCCATCTTGTGACACTGGAAGCACTTGACCTTTGAGAAGTCAATGTTTTTCTTTCCACCTTTCCTCTTCTTCTTGCCCTTTGCTTTGCCTGCAAGGGCCAAGCCTTCTTCCTCCTCTACATGAGTTGAAGATGATGGTCTTGCTTGACCAATTCTAATCTCTTCCTGACAAAATCATCCCACAGTCGCTGCCAATCAAGGAGCTTCTCCCGAGCTACCACACCACGGACAAAAACATCCCATGACTTAGTAAAGCCATCTAGTGCAATACGCACCAGCTCAAGATCTTCAATCTTTTCTCCCACTACTACAAGTTCATCTCTAATTTGTGTTATCCTGGTAAGATAAGGTATTACACCCTCACCTTTGGCCATCTTGGTTCCACGCAGTTGCTTGCGCAAAGCCATCACTCTGTTCTCATTTTTGTTTTGCTAGAGGTCACTTAGGGCTTTCCACATGTCTTTTGCCTCAGCTTTTCCTGAGAGATGTGGGACCACATGGTCCTTTATCCCATCAAGAATTAGGCTCTTGGCCTTAGCCTCACCTTTCTTCCAGATGACCAATTCAGCTGCACCTRTGGGAGTTGTTGCCTTGTCACTGACATGCTCTGRCACATCATTGACTTCCAATATCATTGTCATCCTTTCTTTCCAGGTGGGGTAATTCTGAGCCCCTTGTAACCTGTCTTCCACCCTCAAACTCATGGCCATTTTTTGAAAGTGTTATGTTCAAACCCTCACGGTTCAAAGCCTACCCCTGCTTTTTCTTTTTATGTTGAAACACTAGATGCAAGGGAAGATGACGACTGCCTTAGATCTGTGCCTGAAACTTCAGATTTTTGTTGGATCTTGAAAACCCACTTGTGATACTGCCTCTTTAATAGTCCTGCTATGATACCATGTGAATTTCCTCAAAACCCAGTACACTTTAAACCAATTAATTTACTTTTAATTGATTCCTCAGGGTTTTCTTCACAATAAAATAAATACACAACAGAAAATAAATGTCCAACAACTGAAAGTAAAGTAGACAGCAATCACATCAGAAGTACACACTTATTTTTGGACGATAGTCCCCGGAAAAACCCAAGGTGGGAAAACCGGTGCAGCAGATCTGAGATTTTATTATTATTCAGCAAGGAAATATAGAGTTCTCTTACAGTACAAATCGGCCCATCCAAATACCAAGCAAAATGCTTAGCCAAACTTTTCCCCAACACTTGTACGGCCCCTCTCCGCAAATCCTTGAACCAAAACGTGCCTAATGAGACTCCTGCGTAAGCCTTTGCACAATATTGTACGGCTTTCTACGTGGGTGCTGCATCACTTGGTACGGTGGCCCTCAGATCTGAGATAAAGTCCTCTGCAAATGCTGAAGATGTGTGTGCCAATCTGCTTGATGAGTCCTCCTCTGTCTCCTTGCAAATCCTCACACTCAAATCTGCAATCAATCTCTCTGTAGATCGATCTCTCCTTCTCCTTGTGCACCCTCTTAGCCCAGCCAATCTCTTTATTCTTCATTGAGCAAGTGAAACCCTAATCTCCAAAAGGATTGAGGGCTGAGGTCAACCCTCACCCTCATGATGAGATCAATGGTCAAGATTAAAAGACCACAACTTAAATTATTTTTCACTTTAACTTTAGAAAAAGTACTCAATAAAGTCAACGGAAGATTATAACATGTCAACAGTTCTTTTCCTAAGTTAGACTTAGGAAAAATTTTGATTAATTGACTTAGCCTAAGTTTTATTGTCCTCCATCATCCTAGGACGCTGTAATGATGATGGAAGACCTTCCTTGCTACAATCTCAACACAATGTGCATATACGGATTTTCCATAGATGATAGTAAGGCAGTAAATAGGTATTGTGATTTTTTCTAATTGTTGGAAAACTGTAATGAAGTAGTTATTGATTCCTTATCAGAAAACAGTTTGGTTTCCTAATTCTAGATCTGACTTTTCTTATTTACAACATGATACAAATTGAAATTAGTTGCACTTCTACACTTGAGAGAAGCAGATCAACAACTGAATAGAGTTCCTTATGTTATCGGTAGTGGACAGTTGGGACTTTTTTTCAGTACTGTTACAAAAAGATGAACATTTAAATTTAAAGTTTTTAGTAATGTTATGAATATGGACAGTCACATGGCTTTTATAATTCAGGTGATGCCTGTATGCATATCTCCAAATTATACTGACACAAGTCAGTAAAGACATGTACACCAATCATGGCTTTTACATGTCCATATCTCAGAGTCATGTTTCATGGGGCTTTTAGCATGTCCATATCGCAGGCAGATTTCATGGGGCTTTTAGGGTTTACCATGTCCATATCTCAGTCATGTTTCATGATTGGTGTACATGTCTTTACTGACTTGTGTCAATATGATTTGGAGATATGCATACAGGCATCACTCAGAGATATAGACATGGTAAAAGTCTATCTACATCATAAAAAAAATTGGACACATCCTAAGAATTTGTTTGAAACATTGGTCAATATCAACGTTGAAGATTTCTAGAAAAATTTTGGTGCAGTTCTTCATTGTGTTCAAATATTGATCATCTCATTCCGAAATTCAAATTTCACTTTCAAAATTTAGATATTTCAGAACATATTAATCATCTGTTTTTTGAAACTGAAAATACTTCTTGCTCATTTGGAAAATCAGTAATGATATAAGAAGCTGCCATTGACATTCCACAGTGCAACCTGGGTAGTGTGTGCCTATTTTCTAAGTTACAATCTTCCACCTATGACAAATTTTTAGAGGTACTACAAGCTTATGAGTACATGCATTGTTGTCTCAAAACCTACAAGTTCAAAGAAAAAGAAAAAAAATCTTACTATGATATTCAATAAATGGGATGTTTACATGTAGTTTCTCTCAGCGCTGCATTGTCAATGGTTCTTGAATCTTGATGATTTAAAAAGGTACTCATTAAAATAGCATTGATATACATATATACTATATATAAAAGATGAAGCAAATAGCAATCATGAAAATAACAAAGTTGAAAATTTCACCTGTATTCTGCTGTTGATGTGCTAAGGTGTCTTCTCTATCTCCTGTCTCGCCCAAATGTTCATGAGCTCTACTAATGCATGCCTTCATGTGATTTTTTTCAGAAGGTTTACTAACCAATTTCTCAGCTTCTTCAAAGACCTTCAATCCAATAATCCAGAAACCAGGGGCAACATATCTAGTTTGCAGAAGTGTTGCCACCCTGCAAACTGCAGCATACATCTGCAATAGAACCAAATTTCAATCAAATTTACCCAGAATTTCAATCAAACTTCTCTAGACAGATGATGGGTATTATTCTAAAGAAAATAAGAGTCATCACCAATTGGAGACATATACACAATACCTAGATAAAGAGAAAATGAGGATTACCTCCCTTTAACTCTGGTTTAGAGGGGTTCTTGAATAAGTGGGCAAACATTATGGCAAGTTTGTGTCAATAGATTCTAATGTTATAAGGAACGTTGTAACATTTAATTGGACGTGCTTTGAGGCTCATCTGGATAAAAAGGTCTTGTAGAGGACATTGAGTTGGTTTTTAATGGGTTGTCATGGAAACAGAAACTGGACAATGAGAACACTGCATTCAGAAGCAAAATTTGTCAGCGCTACGGTCATCTAGTAGCAACTTGTAACAGGAAAACCAAAGAGGTTTGACTTAAAAGTATGAAAACCTGGATTCCCTGGAGAGGACAGCCCCAAGACAACCACAATGGTAAAAACAAGACTTGGAACCCCTCCACAGAGGAATGGATCAAAATAAACTTTGATGGGCTGTCCAAAGGCAATCTGGGCAAGGCAGGAGCAGGAGGCGTGGCTAAAGACAACCATGGAAACTTTTTAGCTCTCAATGTTACAAATGGAGGAACAGGAACGAATAACCACGTAGAGATGACAAGGCTAACAGGAGGACTTAACTTATTTCTAAAAAAGGGTCACAACAGCGTAATCTCTGAGGGTGACTCAAATAATCATTGACCTCTCAAGAAATGACAAACACAATCCCATGTGGGTGATTGCAGTACACCTGATTTGGATAAGGGAGGCAGTTAAGAATTTTGAGGAGGTTGCCTACAAATGTGTAAAGCAAATAGCTAAGTAGTAGACCTAACTCACAAATTTAGCTATACTGGATTGACTGAATTTGCAAAAAAAACCTATGGTTCCAAGATGGAATTAAGATTAAGAATAGTAGTTCAAGATTGTCTTATTACCTTTTACTTTCAGCTTGGACTATGGTCTCTTTTAGACCTGTTGCCGTCCTTATACACACTTGCTAACATGAGCTAAGTCCGGCTCACTTGGTGTGTCCTTGGAGGCACAATGCCTAGGTTCACAACCCACGCTGTCACTTTGACCGGAACCTCTTCCGTCTAGGCTCACTCTAGGGAAGCCAAGGGGGATAGTCCCTAGTTTCTAGATTAGTTTTAGAGTTAAGTTCTAAGAGTTAGTTTTAATTTGTTAAGGCTTGGGGGGATTTTAATCCTAAGATGCACAAGTAGCAATGCAAGATGCAGAGGTTAGTATGTTATGCAAGACCATTTCCTAGGGCAACTAAGACTAGTGCCTAAGGTTTGGCAAGGGGTAAACTAAAGTTAAAGGGTTTTTCGTTACAAAAGAATTACAAGTTACTTACAAAAGAATAATTTAATCAAATATTAAGTACAAGATTTACGATTAAAGAAATGCTAGAATACAACAAACAAGCTAACCACTTTAATTATTTTGTGTGCAGGTTACAAGAAGATCAAAGCATCATATTACATTTATGAGATCATCATCAATACATCACAATACGTCAATAAAGAAGATTTATGAGTTTTAAGCACAAGTATTATGAAGATGAAGAACACCCACTATTTATTAATTAAACCCACAAAGTATTTATTAGATTAAGCCCAAGGTTGGATTATTAAGGTTTCTTAAGATAGTCAAGTTTTAGTTACCTTTATTAAGCTTTCACCAAAGCCTCCTCCTCCTATTGTCAAATGACTGTTGGATGCTCAAGAAGTATGGCAACAAGACCTACCCTAGCTTCGCAGGTCAGACCGAAAAATTGAGTTCTTATAGAAAGGGCGCTTTGCGCCACGAGACCGTCCCCGGCCTAATCACCTTCCATTGCCCCTCAATCCCGTTTTAGATGGTGAAGATGGTGGTCTAAGGTACCCTAAATAGTCTATTAAGTTATTATATGGATTAGGTAGACTTTTAGGAGTGTTCTAGAGTGTTTTAAAGATTTTATGACACTTTTAAAATGTGATTTAGTGACTTGGCCAAAACTCACTTCAGACTCAAAAAGTGTTGATTAAGTTTATGAGATTAAGAGCATTAACACATATATGCTATGTGAGAGCAAGTCACTTGATTACACAATTAGATAGCTTACAAAGTAAAGAAACAAAGTACAAGGGCAAGAACAACTTGTCAACAAGATGAAAAGAGAAACACACTTATCTTATGATTGAGAGCATTAAAATATGAGCATTAAGTGTGAGAAAGAAAAAGATTTAAGTGTTTGCCTACTTATCAACTTATCAATGAGATTACTTCAAGCATGTGGCAAATGGCCTTAGAGATCAAGCATGAAAGAAAAGAAGCCCCATTCACTTATTGAAGCATTTAAACATAAGAGTTGTAGATCTAAGCATCTAGGAAAAAGATTTAAACTTTGAAGAACTTTAAGCATGCAACTAGATCTAGTTAAGTTATTGATTATGCCCAATAGGCTTAAGCTAGAGATTTATTTAGTGTTGGATCTAGATTTAGAATATTCTTAGAGTATTATGCATCAATCACTTAGATCATCAATCACATATTAAAACCCTAACCTTACCTCTTGGGGTATTCCTCTCCCAAATAGGTAGGCAATTAATTATCTTGCTTAACTTAGAAAATA
>ML789187.1:418336-429196 GCA_009831015.1 Picea engelmannii
TTTTCAAATAATGGTGCAGCTGTTACTCAAGGGTAGTGAAGACCACCATTGATCATCATCATTTATAACGACAACACCTTTAACAGCAAAAGGACAAGGCAATCAAATTCAAGCTTGTCTCAATTCCAAACAATTGAAAGGCATCAGAAAACCCGAAGCTCAAAGTAAGTTTATTTTGACTATGGTCTGCTTTAGACCTTTGGAAATTAGAAGGATTTTCTGTAGGTGGCGCAAATTTAAAGCGCACCCCTTTCCAAATAAGAGTGCAGCTGTTACTCAAGGACGGCGAAGACCACCATAGATCAAGATTTATGACAACAACGACTTTAACAGCAAAAGGACAAGGTAATCAAATTTCATGTTTGTTTCAACTCCAAACACTTGAAAGGATTAAGAAAACCTGAAGCTCGCGGTAAGTTTAGTAGTGGAGTAGCAAATTCCTCAAGCAGATAGAGGAGGACTGAAGTCACAAGACTTAAAAGGTAGAAGGCAACAAAAAGAAGACCAAACAGAGCCTACTAGAATTGGAAAATGGAGACAAAGGAATCTAACTTGATAAGGAGAGAATTGAGAAGGGATATGCCTAAGGGAACAACGTCAAAACAAAGGACCACTGGACTGCCCACATTACAGGAATTCGGAGACAAATGATAACCAGACGTGTTATAACTTCAATGCACATAGGAGAAACCTGATATTGTAGACTCGTGCAAGAAGAAAAGGTGAAGGATAGGAGGTATCCAGTTTGGGTTTCAATGACCCAATCCATTCAGCCTTTGTTTTAGCCGCACAATCAAAGCAAGAAGTTCATCAATCCCTTGTTGGCTTTGGAGAGCGTCAGGTTCAAATTTAATAAAGTATAGAAAGTGTCCTGAACTAGTATTCGTTAAGCCGAAAAAATATTGTTTCTCATCTGAAAAGGTTTAATTTCTGAAGGTACCCCATCTGAAAGGCACGAAACCTGGATCCCTGTCGAATATGTAAAGAAGGGCCTGGCATGAGCATATTTATTGGCACCTTCATCTGTGTTGCAATTTTTTGCATTAGGTTTGCAATTTTTTGAAGACGGTGACATTGTTAAGGGTATCAGATCACTATGAACTATTGTCAAGGGTGATTGGCAGATCTTTTGGGTGTTGGCTTTGGATTTGCACAATGCTGAGAACAATCGCAGCTTCTACTGTTGTATTCAGAGTTGTTTATTTGAAATCAAGGCAGCATCAGGCAATTGAACTCAAGCAGCAGTGCTACTTCTGCATGTTCTGTCAATGGTTTATCTACATCAAAGTCCATCCGAGACTGTTTTCTTACATTTATGATTTTCTATTGTTCAAATCGAATTTATCTTTTAGTTTATTATAAATTTTAAGTAGTTTTATAACTCCACCCTCTCCTTGGTATTTTTTGTTCCTGTGTGACCTGTGACCTTATTAGGTGCCTGTTATAGAAAAATGTTGCTGATTTTTTTTTATACAAAATAAGCTGGTTACATTAAACAATCTCCATGAGCATAATGTCCAAAAGTCCGCTAGCAGCCTAAGAAGCTAATAAACTGATTACAAAACTGTCATTAAGACTAAACACAAAATATGCCATTTGGCGAGTAGCAACTGTCATACACATCAAACATTTAAAAAAAGTTCCACTGTCCTGCATAAGCAGAACTGGGAGCCATGCAACAGTAGGGATCAAGCTCAAGCCAGGTAGTAGCAGGTCATCCTTGTCTTTGAGAGCAGGCCACATTTTTTTTTAACATTAATATTAATATAATATATAAAATATACATTAATATGTGTATGAAATGTTCCTTGGACTGCTTTGGTCTCAGGATTTTTCCGGGAAGGACCGTTCCACAGTCCCACTCCAACTTTGCTCCTTATGTCTGGCCACTTCGCCACAAAAACAAGAATGGAGTAAACATGAAGGGTGATCATGAAACCTACAGAGCCTTTGTATTTCATTTTTTACCACAAAAGTATGTACCCTGTTGAATCTCCGTTTTCTTCCATGATGCTGCTCTCATAAAATTGTTGAGTATGTATTTCGTTCCATTTAGTAAAAACATTAAAGAATGGCCTTGATATTTTAATAAAATACTCCTAAAATTCGGATAATATTGACTCCCTTTTCAAACATGTATCTCTTGGCTGTTTGGTTCCAAGATCTCTTTGGTATCTACTGGCTGTTTGGTTCCAAGATTTCTCTGGTCTAATGGGTGCAAGGAAAAAAAATTATGAGAATCTTGATTACATTAATGTTAGTATAAAATATATAATAATATACATCAATATGTGTATGGAATGTTCCTTGGACTGCTTTTCTCTCTGGATTTTTCCAGGAAGGACCGTTCCACACTCCCACTCCCACTTTGCTCCGGACATCTGGCAACTTGGCCATAAAAACAAGAATGGAGTAAACATGAAGGGTGATCATGAAACCTACCGAGCCTTTGTATTTCATTTTTCACCGAAAAAGCATGTACCCTGTTGAATCTTTTTTTTCTTCCATGATGCTGCTCTCATAAAAATGTGAACATGTATTTCATTCCTTTTAGTAAAAACATTAAAGAATGGCCTTGAAAAGTACTCCTAAAATCCGGATAATATTGACTCCCTTTTCAATCACGTATCTCTTGGCTGTTTGGTTCCACGATCTCTCTAGTATCTGCTGGCTGTTTGGTTCCAAGATTTATCTGGTCTAGTGGGTGCAAAGAAAAAATTTACGAGAATCTTGACTTACTTTTACTATTTCAACCTTGTATTGTTAAAAGAGTGAATTTTGCAAACCTTTTGAATAAATAATAAAAGTTAAAGCATTCCGGGTTGAAAACTGCAGAAGGCCAAAAAGGCTAGAACATACTGTGCATACTCCCTGGAATGGTATGGACATTGTCAAAGACTACTAGCCAACCGAAATTGCAGAATGTTCAGCACTAAGCCTATCTTTGCACCTTAAGCATTGGTCATTTGTGAAATCCTTCAGATTTCACCACTAAACAAAACATTTGGAAACCCGAGTTACTTTGGATCTTGCCTCGCGTGTTTATTTTATAATGAAATCTTCAAGCAGGACAACTTAATCAAACAAGAACCAAGCTGTCGAGCAGTCCTGATAAACAAAGATATAATAGAACCGAAAATTGCCCTCCAAACTCCTAGTCACAAAATCATGAATAATCAAAAGAAACATCCCACGTAAGCTACTTGCACTCACTGATCCTTGATAAATTCCCCGGGACTCAAAGGCCTTTAATAATTTTTGTCATAAGTTCAACGAAAAGTATTTAGAGACTTTTCTTATAACTTTCTTTTAACTTCAATAGTATCCACAATGTCAAGCTTGAAACCATGTTAACACTTAAAAACATCACATATTGTTCAAAAACATGCCCATAATCGGTTCATGTATTGCTCAAAAACTGTTATGTCAATTCATGGTAATTAAATTTTCCAAACCTGGCAAACTTCACAACCAACGTTTGAAATTTGGCAAAACAATTTTGGCAGAAAACATAGCAAGAAGAGAATTAGAAAAAACAAAAAAACAGTAGTGACTTCCTTTAATCATGAACATTGAAATCGAAAATAATAAAATGCATAGAATTTGGACAAATTTAGCATAGAGGAAGAGGGGAATATTCATGACACTCCAATGAAAATGTTATTAACTTATTAACATAAATTTATCTTAACTCTGCATATATAGAGAAGGATCAGAAGAAACATATACATACAATGTGTTAAGATGAATATATACTAGCTTATTTTATTATAGAATTTTAAAATTATTGTGTTCCCTTTTTTTTAGTTTTTTATTATTATGATAAGTTTTTTTTACCTTTTTACCAACTTTATTTTTTTCAATTTGATTTGTTTATGTTACAAACTGGCACATTTACCTGTCACCTGGGATGTAGATGCACTGCATGTCAAACTTATGAAGACTGTAGAGCATTATTGCATTCCAACCTCATTCCCAAACAGAGAAATACAAATTATGCTCGAGTTTATGCACTTCTAAAGAAATAGTATAAACATATGAAAATGGAAAACTTCATCAGATTGAATCTTCTTTAAATGACCTTTTCCCCAAATCAAAAGCCTTGATTGGGAAAAATTTCCTAAAGTCGTCAACTAAATTTAATAATAAATTTCTTCATAAGTTTATCTATTCCTAATTGATTAGCTGTGAACAAAATAAATTTTCTAGGGCATAATTTTTTGCAATGAAATATGCATATAATTGTCATTCGTTAATCTCGATCAATGGAACAATTCTTCTATAAATCTGTAAACCAGAGGGGACATTTACCAAGTGTTTCTAATTTAGGGTATGTAACAGAATTTAGGGTTTAGAGCATGGAAGTGTAGATAGGGAGTGATCCGAGGGTTACCATCTCCTGAAGGCGAACGGAGGCAGAGGCATATTTGTGGCCCAGAATCCAGGCCAGAGATGCTGCAGCTGATTCAAATGTTTGCTTCTTCCCCAGCTGCTTCTGCAAATCCTGCAATGTCTGCTTCAATGTGTCTTCCATCTCCATCTGCACGCGATTCTAACGTTGGGTAGCTACTCCGTTTGGTGGCTTCTCCGTTGGATTTATATACATAGGTGACGTGGACAAATTGCTCTCGCTTTGAGCTTTCTTGAAGCAGGGGCAACATCGTATTTTATAAAGAGCTCCCATTTATAAAGGAAATATTAAATATACTATACGCAACTCTCCATTATACACGCGACTCTACATTTTGGTCTGGTCCCGTGTTTGGCATGTACCTAAGGAGCTGTGCCATACTTTGCACCCTAAACTTTTAGAGGTTTTGTGTGCCATGTAGGACACTTATGTTGTGAATCTCCCAATGTCAGCGTTTTCAAAAGCAGACTTTTAGAGGTTTTGTGTGCCACGTAGGACACTTGTGTTGTGAATCTTTCCATATCAGCGTTTTCAAAGCAGAGTTTTGCGAAAAGCTACTCTGGGTTGTTAAATGTTATTTTATTGTAATTAATCAATATGCACCTGTATATATATGTGTGGATATTCATTATTCGATGTATTTATGTGCATATATTCCGATAATTGCTACATGGTTCAATGCATTAAAGTTTTTTTTTTATGTTATTCTTTGGGCCATTCGATGTCGTTTGGGTGGCATGGACATTCAACCCTGAACCACCGATATGTTCAAGCAAAGGTTCATAATGGATACGTGTTGTATATGTTTTCAACGAGAAAAAGTCAATTCTTCGATCGTAATTTGAATCAGTAAATCAGGAATGGACAGTGCCATCTGGCAAGGCCGATTGGACCTGGATATTTACTCTAAATATCATAGGCAAGCATTGCAAACAGAATCTGCAACCCTCCACATTCCCTTTTTCATATGGAAGCGCCATGTTTACAAGGTATTCCTGCCAACTTCCAACTGCCAGCATATTTTCTAGGAGATATGGGCAAAGGTGTTGATGCAAGCACCTAAAAAACTGTTGGTTGCCGCCTATAATTGCATTGCAAAAGCACTGTACAATGTAAAGCCACAACGACTACACATCAAACTCCGTTGCCACCAAAAAACAAATTGCATTGAACAGACTATCTCCACAGCTAGACACAACATTTGTTGCCAGCTGCAAACCATGGCAATCTATGCGATGCATAATCTGTTTCCATTGTGATTCAAGGTATTTGCAAATGACTGACAAGTAAATATGAGGCCCTTCAACATTGCATATGGACATTTTTCTGTCCAGTAGTGGTTCATAATGACCACTGATAGCATTGGCATCATGGAACAAGATGCAATATCGATTGGCAAATGCAATTTTGTTGAATAGTAGATATCTTGTTTTTCTTGTCAATGACCATATTCCAACTGATATGTTGAGCTAGTTAGACAGCCACCATATACAAAATGTATCTCCCCAAAGTCCCCTCTCATGTGCAGGCAGAACTGGAGATGCAGACAACCGCATCTTTGAAAAATACGTAGCGACATCATGTATTCCATGCAACTGCTGAAGAAAATCAGATTCCAATTCGTATTCATTAGACTCCAAAGCCTCAGCGTCCCCATTTTTAAAACAACTCAAGAAGTAATCTATCAATCCATTGTGCAGCTCGGTCGACGAATACCAAAAATGCAGTAGAACCTGGAATGTATTGAAAAGACAATCCCCAACAGTATACGAGAATGCATCCAATCTAAAAAGGCCATTGCTATGCAAAACCACGTCAATGTTGTCCTGTATAATGGACTGTGTATCTATTTCATACAACTCAACATCTATTACTTCTTTCATCTCTTGAATTGTGATTTTGAAGCTGTTTGTTAGATACTTTCAGTCTGTATGAAAACGGAGAAAATGGGTGGGGGGAAATAAAAGTAGCAAAAAAAAAGGAAAGCAAAATAGGAAAACTACAAGCGTGGAACTGGGTACCAATCCCCGTATGTATCTTTCAACCTTCTTCTTCTCAACTTCAATCCCCCCTAGTCCCCATAGCAGACGACACGACAAGAAAACAAACCCACACTGAAAAGTGAACCAAACAGAAGAAACAACGCAAATAAATAACACCATAAATTTACTCAGCAGAAAGAGAACAGGTGGACGCAGTTTTTCGACCCACAAAATAAAAGCATTCCCTGCGTCAACACCCTGCTGGATGGTTCCCTCTTCTGATAGCTTCGAACTATTTTTCGTAAACCCCTCTGAATTGCAATTTTCGAAAAAGCTATGGACGTGGCAGCCGGTATATGAAGACGCATAGTTTTCAGGAACATAAATTAAGAGCACAAACAAAGATGGTCTGCAACAGAATTTGGCGGCAAGGACTCCCACCAAGAGCTCAACCCCAAAAACTGGAAACCGCAACAACAGGTCCAACAACTTGCAAAGTTGAAGAACAACAAACCAGTGGACAACCACGAACAGGTCGAACTGCAATTGTAGGACCTCAACTTTGCAAAGTTGAATCAAACAAGAACAAGAATCATGGAACGAAGCAACGAACAAGCATCGACCACTGAAGCAGTGATGCTGGCCATGAACGAAATTGTATTGCAGTGCATCTGTACAATTAACATTTAAGACTGCCAGAGTTGTTAGGTAAACACCTAAGACTGTCAGGACCATCGAAGGGTGTGGCCCTGTGCAAGCATTTAAGAAAAAATGCATCGCGGCATGCATGTTCTCTTGAAGCACGCAACAATAAAGCAAAAATCACACATAGTAATATGGTAGAGAACGTATTCTACCTAGCAGAAAATGCTAAAGGAAACATTCGAACTAATGCTAGCATTAATCCACCTTCGACCAATGCATGATAAAATATATGATTCAAAAAGACCATATACGATCAAATGCTTTGGATATGCCAAGAACTTGGGAATAGCGAAGTCGGCAATAAGACCTCCAATCTGTTGTCCAATCAAATCTTGACAAAAATGGTACTTTATATTATATAAAAATCGATGTTTTCACTTCCCTTGTTCCAACAATAGATAATATGGAAATATTTGTGGTCAATGCACAATCTAATACAAGGTCAACGATTTATCGATTGCTATAATCCCTCTATGCCTACGGTAGGGACTAATAATGTAACATCCAACTTACAAGTCATCTTTTACCTTCATCACAAGTATTGTAACATTTTAAACATGTCATGCCGAGGGGGAAATATGGAGGTTAGAAATACTCTTATGCATCTTTATGAAAAATTTGAAAGTCTAACGTTGTGACATGTAAGTGTCACATACCGCTAAAGTTAGGGTGCTTAAACATTGAGCCCACTCCCCTATTAATTATGGTTGTAATGCACAAATAACAATGAAAAAAAGGGGAAAGGGGATGGTTGTAAGCAAGAGCTATACACCATGCAGCAGCCCAATCATTAGTGGGCCGCTGCATGGTCCAACCGTGCGGAAACTGTCAATGCAACATACCCATACATACATTCTTGGCATACAACCATTAAGTTAGCAAAATTTTCGATGGGCTTAGTTTCTCGACCATTCGGCGACCTCCTACGGAAACTTCATCATCAGTTAATTAGTGTGTCGAAGCTTTGCAGTGCCCCTGCCATGTTCTGTCTGGTCTATCAACTCTAATGCCAGACCACTACAGTACAACTGCCACGGTCCCCAAAACACAGTCACTCACTTTTGAATTTTGAATTTTGAATTCCCGCTCTCCACGAATACCCCAAGACCAACTAGACGTGAAAATCATTTCAGTTTTGAATTTTGAAGCATCGTGCTCCATGAATACCCCGAGACTGGCTAGAGGTGAAAATCATATCGGTTCAAGATCTGGAAGACGTGAAATTGATTGGAAAGATAAGATGTTACACAATTGCATACATCAACCCTGAGCACAACGTCTCCACCGCATCGACGAGGACATGGGAATAAACGTCTTCTGGAACCAACTGTTGGTTTTGTAGGCGGACGATGAGCTTCTTTGGCAGAACCTGGTTTTTGTGAACATGGACATCTATGTCCATGGGAATATAAGGAGGGACAAATTGGTAGGTACTTACCGAATCCTTATTACTCAAGTCTTTAAAGGAGCAGACACTTCCAATCTGGTTGAAGACCCCATTGATTGTCTGTCTGTTTTCGTGAGAAGATGACCATCTGGTTGTCCTCAGAGCATTCTCAATATTTAGATTCCCCGTCGGTAAGTTTCTCCTATGTCGGATTTCTCTTTTTTTCATTATTGTTAACTGTGGTGAGTAGGATAATGTTAAAAAGCATGAGAATGGGTTAAAGTCGGACGTTGGGCATTCTCAATATGGGGCATATTAGTATATTTTTTTATAAAAAAATTACTTATCTAAAAACAAAGTTTAAATTAATTTTAATCATAAAATATTTAAATATCATATTTAAATACTTTAAATTATGAAAACTTAAAAAAATTAAATTATTTTTTATCATAAAATATTTAAATATGATTTTTAAATACTTTAAATTATGTAAAAATAAATAATGAAATATATTTTTATAAAAAAAAATAGCTATCTAAAAACTAAGTTTAATTTAATTTTAATCATAAAATATTTAAATATGATATTTAGATACTTTAAATTATGAAAAAATAAAATAATGAAATTGGGTTAAAATTAGAACAAGAATTTAATTATATTTTTATATTAATTTTTAGAAATAATAAATAAAATATTTAAATTTAATTATATTTTCATATTACTTTGTAAAAATAATAAATAGTGACACAATTAAAATATTAAAATTTAATTATATTTTCATATTACTTTATAGAAATAATAAATAGTGACACAATTAAAATATTAAATTAAATTGTGTTGAATAAAGATAAGAGGAGAAAAAAAAAAATCTTAGCATTTAAATTGAACATAGTTACATCTAATTTTTACATAAAATCATTCCAACAAAACAATATTTCCCAAATAACCATTCCTTGCTGCATACATAAGGTGCCATGAAAGATGTATGTGACATGCAGAAGCTGTCATGAAAGAAACCTAACATTTAAGATGTAGGGAGACAAGGGTGATGAGCATTCCACATAATTTCGTCTGGGAAATTCAGTTTTGCTCGTGAGCCTCTGAACCTGTTAACAGCCTCGTTGTAAGCATGAGCAACCTCCTCTGCGGTATCGAAGGTGTCGAGCCAAACACGGGAAGCCTTGGTTGGATCGCGAATTTTCTCTGGTGATGTGGTGTTGCCATGATACAGAGACGAGTCGGACGCGCAAACACAACATTTCCTACCCTCTTCCACACCCCGTTCCGTGTAGTGTTGTTGATGCTTGTGTTGTCCCTCGTCTGTCCTCCATCCAAACGCTGCTTTGAAAAATGAGACAGTAGCATGTTGTGAGATAAGTTGTGGAAAGCCATACATTCAAAATTGAATTTGAATTTGGTTTTGTAGCGCGCGAGTCCATCCACCAACTTGCAGTTGGAATTAATTATGATGATGGGATGGTCCACCGATAAAGTGACGACCACCAGCGATCCAATCACCAAATCACTTTTGACATACTTTCTTGAAAGAGAGTCAAAGAAGGCATCCAACCAACGACACAGGATGGTTTGACGATGAAGCTGGTCAAAAACATCCCTTCTCATCTCGAATATGAGCTACAATTGATCTTCTGAGAAGCTGCATTGGCGAGGCATCTCTAGCACATAATCTGCATTGGGGTGGAGCTCAATACCGAGGAAGTCATCGTCTTGAACCTTTTAACCGAGCGGAGTAGGAGGAGACTCTTTCATGATTGGGAAACTCTCCAAAACCAGGGTAGGATCGACATTTTCCTCTCGAGAGGAGTGGAGAAGAGAGGCATGTAGGTATGTGGTTGTTATCAAAAGAGAGTCCAGAGGGGACTGGGGAGGTGCCGAAGGGGATTCTTCTTCTATGTAAACTTGGTGGCTTTCATCCCCCATCCAAATCTGGTCTGTGAAGGGAGAATTCATTGAGGGTGAACCAACAAGGATTGGGCTAATGGAGGTGGGTGAAATTGGTGCAAATGAGGGACTTAGACATAGTCGTCTTGCTCTGAAACTATAGTAGGCTGGGAAACGCTTCGACTTACCCCTCTCGCGTGGAATTGTGCTGGGATGAAGATCATAAGGCCAGGGGAGAAAGGGCGAGAAGAACAGAGAACCATGAGAAAGAAAGATTCTAGTGAGGGAGGAGGGAGCCACCCATAACACCTAAATAAAAAAAATGGATAAGTTGGTAAAATTGGTGTTGAAAACCGCCATTAACTTCAAGTTGACAACCCGTAATAGCCTTGTAACAGTCTTGTAGCACTCCAGCTCTCGCACCGAGCATCCCATTAAGTCTCCCACGTTGCACAACTGCACCACCATCCAAG
>ML789188.1:21404-37307 GCA_009831015.1 Picea engelmannii
AAAGATAATTAAATAAATAATAAATGAAAATATTAATTAGCGCATTTACCTTTTTGGTTTAAAAAAAAAAAAAGGAAAGAAAGCGAAAAACAAAAATAGGGAAATGAGCCTTTTAATAAAAAGAAAATAATTTATGGAGAAACGTGGGGGATGAGTGACACTTGTAAAACAAAGAATTTTTGAGGGTTTTCATTAAAACTTAAATTAATTGTGATTAGGGAAAGAGGGGGTCTCAAAACACTATAAAAAAGAAAAGGAGGGTTAGGGTTACAGGGGTTATGCTACCGAATTGAGACGAGACTGATTTCTTGTGAGGAGTTGGGAATTTCTCAGCTGTATTGGAGTGGTATCTTAGCCTTGGAGGCGAGCTGAGAAGCTAGTCTTATATTCTAGATCTTGTGTGGTCCCTTTTGTAGCTAGGGGGTTAAGGGGGAAGCATAGTACCCCTAGTGTTTGGTTGGGAAGTACCGGTGTAGTCTCCACGGTCGGTGAGCGGGAGCGGCACGGAGCTCAAGTGCGGGACTGCGTCTTCAGGTTATTCTCCGTCGGTCACAGGTATGCAAGTAGGTTTGCTGTTTTAAGAATAATGTGAATGCTTAAGGTTGTATATGAACGCTTCTCTGCGTTTGGTTAAAATATTTCTCAGCATTGCTGCTATACATCTCTGCTTTGTGTGCTTGCTAAAAGATTTATGTAATGAAGTTTCGTTGGAATTTGTAACAATTGGCTATACTTTGTTGTAATGAACCTTAGGAATGAGATTTTACGCTGTAAAATTTTACTTACTGCAGTTATATTCGGATCTGGCAATAAGGCCTCGCTTAAATGAATGGTTGCGAGTTAATACCTTTTAAAAAAAAATAAAAAATAAAAAAACTGTTGTCTGTTACCTCTGCGAATGAAGTCATTTACCACTGTTATTTTAGATAAGAAAAGAAAATTTTGATTTCTTTCTGCCCTCTTCCTGCGTTAACCCATGATGTTGTTGTGTAATTTTTGTCCTCCCATCTTACCCCAATGATTGACGTCACCAGAACGCATTGTTGGTTATGTTTTCAGTGAATCCTGTAGATGACTGCGAGCCAATGCGTGGGTTGGCTGTGTGCCCAACCTTGGGTCGTTCTTTAGATTTCCTGAGCAGGGAATCAAACTAGTCATGAAGGAATGATTATCTCTTACTACTTTTCCGAGCTATGTCATGTTCCGGTTCTACCAAACATTGCCATCTTCATCCTTGTTTTCGATTTTACCCTTTAGACTCAGGATTTATCTTCGTCGTGTCGTTTTGTCTTCTGTAATTTTTGTGCCCACTAAGGACAAGGTAAAATCTGAGTATTGCGTTGATGCTAAATCTTCACTTGAGCCTCGTTTTTATTTAAATCTTCACTGCGTTGAATCTTCACTTGAGCCTCGTTTTTATTTAAATCTTCACTTGAGCCTCGTTTTTATTTAAATCCGAGTACTGCACTGATGCTAAATCTTCACTTAAGCCTCGTTTTTATCTAAATCTTCACTGCGTTGATGCTAAATCTTCACTTGAAACCATGACCTCATTTTTATTTAAATAACCCTTGCCCTTCTACCACTTGCCTTGGAGGCAATTCCAGGTGTTGACTATCCTCCCTTGACTTAGAATTTGCCAGCTTTCCACACAACGATTACCTGGTGATTGATGGTGAGTTGCCCCTCCGATTGACCTCATTTAAGCTACGCTTTGGTGTTACCTTCTCTGCGATTGTGTTAATTTACCTCTGCGTTTTGTGTTTTCTTTTCTTCGCGATTGGGGAGGTTACCCACGTGAATTCGACCACTAGGTCTGCGTTTTGAGGGGTTGTATATATCTGCGACTCTGTGGAGGACCCCCACAACCATCTGATCCAACTATTGTTATCATTTTACCCTTTTTTTTGTTGTTTCCCCTACATCTTCGGGCTTTGACTGCGTGCGTCCCCCACGGAAGACTTTCCTGCCATATTAACCTTTAAACCATTTTACCTGTGCGTTATGCCTGAAGGATCGAAGATTGTTTTTATACATTTAATTTATTGCGTTTTACTCGGACCGTGAAAGGTTTTCTAACCCGAGCTGTAATTTATCCTTGTGATGTTTTGAATGAGCAAGGCTTCCATCTTGTCCACTTGTGAGATGTCAGGATGGAAGCGACCTTTAAGGGTAGATGTGGTTTCCCGGGTGGATTCCTGGAATCAACGAGTAAACAGTGGCCTGGCTTTTTATAGTAGTCTCTGTTTTCAATCGAGTGACTACAATGGTAATTAACCTAACTATCGTACCCCCTTATTGGTGATTATAACAACAATACCACGTTGAATTGATTGGCAGTTTAGTTGTTAAATATTTCTTCTTGTTTAATAGTGCTTGGGTCGCTTAAGTTCGCCGTTAGTGATGCTTTATGGAATGTTCTGGTATGGCCTTGTTAAACGTAAATGCCAAGGATTATGGTAGTAACTAGATTCCAAGCCACTATGATGAGCTGCAAATGTAATGTTATTGCACCATAAGGTATTTTACTTTCTTTATTTAGGAGCCTCATTTTGGTTCCTTTATTTTAGTAATGTTATTTTAGTTTATAATGTTATTTAGTTTCTTATTTAGTATTGTTATTTGGTTCGTTATTTAGTAATGTCTCCTTCCTTCATTTCCTTTCAATAATAATGTCCCTTATTTTTACCATTATCATTTGTTAGGAAGGGTAGGAAATGGTTAAGTTTTGATTATTATGTTAGGGCAAAGTAGTACTTTCACTAATGATAATAAATTATCATGCTTATTACTGTGAAATGAGGAATGGCCTTATGTAATCAGTGAAGGAAGCAAACTCCTTGTATTAGGTGGTGGTTGCCAATCATAGGGGTAATGAATTTTTAATATAGTCTTGAATTATGTCAAGCAATGTTCTTGTAATAAATAAAAGGTACTGTAGGGTTAGTTAACCTATAATTGTACTATTGATTGTTATCTAGTTTGCCAAGTTATGGTAACATTTTATTATGGCCTTGGTAATTTACTGTAAATTAATGTTATGGTGATATGTAAGGACTAATTCCATGGCAAGATATCGTTGAATTATGCAAGGGTAATGTTAATACCATATAAGCTAAAAGCTAATTTTAGTGTTAGATATCATATGAAATATAATGGCGTTGTGGCCTCATCATAATGCTACTGATTCTTTAGTTAATGATGATTATAAAATATGAGGTTTCTTGAACTAAGAACCATAGGATATTATGTTTTAGTAATGAGGTTTCATGTTAATTTATATCATGTTGAACTTGGTGGGTCGTTGCCTGAATCCTTCTGCCTTGCACCTTCCATAGAGGTTGCGGTTGTGCATTTAATTATTGTTTTACTTGGTTGAGTCAAATGAGTATGGGGTCAGTTGTGTCGAGCGGGAGGTGGACACCTCCTTGTAGCCTAGTATATAAGTCTATGTGTGTGATTTTTTTTGTGTAAAAAATCTTGTGCCGTATCAAGAGTCTCGGGCTCTTTAAAGGCAGGGTTTCCACTCTTGTGACACACCTGACGGGTTACTAGTTTATGCCTGAGCAGTCGTCCAGGAGCCTATCTGACCTTCTCTCTCTCTGGAGCAGAGGACTAAGATTAAACGCCCTGCTTTCCTGTGCAGAAATAGTAAAATCTACTGTTATGGATTCTTCATTATGTCTATGTCATTTATATGCTTACAGTTACTTGTTGTGCACCTTATGTCTTCTTGTTGTGATCAACGTAGTTGCGTATTGTTGGTCATCGGGTGGCGACGTAGAGTCAAGGGTGTCTGTTTCCTCTTTACATGTGCGCACATGCCTTTTATAAAAAAAAATAAAAATAAAAAAATTGCACCTGTTACAGAGGAGTTGTCATAACGAAGGGGGTACGTTACATATGGTATCAGAGCCAGGTTTGACCCGCGACTTGAGATTCGCTACGGCTTCCGTGACATGATTTGTTTGAATATACTGTTGTTGATTGAATTAATTGTGTGTGTGTAGGTAATCATGGTTAGAGGACGTCGCGGAGGTAGGCGATGGGGTGCTAGAGGAGGAGGCGTGACACCTCCAGTAGCATCCACGCTTGAGGGGTCGAACCCCCAGGGAGACGAGAAGGTTCTTGGACAAGAGAAGATAGTAGTTGGCGATGTTAATTGGATGATGAGATCCTTTCAGCGCATGTCCAAGGCTCTGATCAACCGATTGGACAGAGACAAGGCTAGGGCGTCAGCACCCGCTGAGGTTCCGTCGCGCGCACCGACCGTTACAGGTAGCATTCACCGTGAACTCGAGAAGGTAAAATTTCTCGAGTTCTTTGGGGCCATGGACGACGCAGCCACCGAGGCATGGTTGGAGAATATGGCGATGTGCTTCGCACTTCACGATTATACATCCAACTTGAAGGTCCACATGATGGTCTTCCAACTGAAGGGGAGCGCTCTTCTATGGTGGAAGATGCTCCTGCCATAGCTGAACATGGTCGTTGAAGACGTGTCATGGGAACTATTCGAGGAACGGTTCCGAGAGAGGTATCTTTCAGAGGAATTCATTGAGCGTCATCTTAACGAGTTCAACGCATTACGACAGGGAGGTCGTACGGTGCCTGAGTATGAGGCATGTTTTATGGAGCTGCTCCAGTATGCTCCGCACCTTAACACAGAGAAGATCAAGGTCAACCGGTTCGTGTTTGGCCTTAACGGCAGCCTGTGTGCAAAGGTTAGGATCTTGATGCCTCAAACCTTGCACGATGTTGTCCAAAAGACCCTCATAGCAGAGGAGGAGCTTATCAGTGGGGGTCAAACTACGACTCCAGAGAGACCCGCAGGGCAGAGTTCATATGGTACACTGCAGCACTTGACACCAGCAAGACATACATCGAGATATCGTGGCTTCCAGAGGGGATCCACTTTCACTACACCTCGGCAACCGCCGCCTCAAGAGAGGACACCTTATCAGGGACCACAACACCAGTAGCAGCGTCGCCCGCAATAGTAGCAGTTTAGGCCTGTTCAACAGAACAGACCGGGGTTCTAGGCAGGTGGGTCGTCATCTTCTACTTCGGGCACCAGGACTACTGGGACGAAGAAGGGGTGTTGGACGTGTGGGGAGCCACACTACTAGTTCGACTGTCCTATGGAGAGGACCAGAGCGTCTGGATCAGCTAGACCCGCTACCATGGGAGATATGGGCAAGGCCCATCGGATTCATGCAGTGGTGAATAATCGCTAGGCAGAGCACCAATCGACTATTCTCGAGACGAAAGGTACTGTCGCTGACTAGAACCTTAGTGTTTTGATAGACCCAGGCGCTACTGAGAGTTTCATTTCTGGTGCAGCGCTAAAAAGGATTAAGGTAAAGGCAGTCAAACAGGACGAGTTTAGCTTCGTAGAGATGGCTTCAAGAGCCAAACAAAAGGTTGGAGGAAAGGTTACGGGCTGTACCCTTAACCTGGGAGAGTTTTTCACAAGGGTCAACTTGTACGTCACGATCTTAGGATCCTATGATGTCATGATCGGTATGGATTGGTTGGAATCGCATGAGGTGATACTTAACTGTAAGACGAAATGGTTTATCTTGGTTGATGAGGAATGACATAGATGTGTGATTGTAGGACAGAACCAAGGAGTATCCTTGAGGTTCGTCTCTTCCTTACAGTTACGGAAGAGTATGTGCAAGGGGTGCAAGCTTTGTGCGATCCTTGCGCTAAACGATAAGGGAGTAGCGGAAGGTCTAGAACACCTTCCGGTGGTGAAGGAGTTTGCAGACGTATTTCCAAAGGTGTTACCTGGGATGCTGCCAAAGAGAGAATTGGAGTTTACTATAGACTTGAAACCTGGGACTGAACCGATATCAAGAACGCCTTATCAGATGTCGACCCTAGAGTTGCAAGAGCTGAAAATGCAACTGAAGGAGTTGTTGGACCTGGGGCTGATACACCCTAGTGTGTCACCATGGGGTGCACCATTTATTTTCATACAAAAGAAGGACGGGTCATGGAGGCTTTCCATTGACTACCGTCAACTGAATAAGGCTACGATCAAGAATCATTATCCCTTACCAAGAATTGATGATCTGTTCGATCAAATGAAGGGTACGATGGTGTTCTCCAAGATCGATTTGCGATCAGGGTATCACCAGTTACGGATCAAGGAGGATGACATCCCTAAGACCACCTTTAAGACGATATTTTGACATTACGAGTTTATTCTTTTACCGTTTGGACTGACAAACGCCCCAGTGGTATTCATGAGTTTGATGAACAGGGTGTTCTGCGAGTACATGGACAAGTTCGTCCAAGTATTCATTGATGACATCTTGATCTACTCTCAGATGATGGAGGAGCATGATGATCACTTGTGCTTGGTACTACAGTGCCTTCGAGAGCACAAATTGTATGGGAAGTTTTCCAAATTCTCTTTTTATCAATCAAGGATTCACTACTTAGGGCATGTCATCTCCGACGAAGGTATTGCCGTGGATCCAGCCAAGGTTGAGGCTATTTTGGAATGGCCTGCCTTGATGAACGTCACAGAAGTGCGTAGTTTTATGGGTTTAGCAGGATACTATCGACGGTTTGTCAAGGGATTTTCAAGGATAGCAAATCCGATCACGGAATTGCAGAAGAAAAACAAGAAGTTTGTTTGGACCGAGAAATGCGCGGAAGAATTTCGGAGGCTCAAGGAGTTGTTGATGAAAGCACCGATACTAAAGGTCCCTGACATGGATGCAGACTTCTTGGTATGCACTGACGCATCCAAGGAAGGTTTAGGTGGAGTCTTGATGCAAGACGAACGAGTGATTGCTTACATTTCGAGGAAGCTGAGAAGGCATGAGGAGAACTACACGACGCAAGATTTGGAGTTATTAGCCATCGTATATGCCTTGAAGGTTTGGAAACACTACCTTGTTGGATGAAAATTTTAATTAAAGACTGATCATTGTGGACTACAACACATTTTTACGCAAAGCGACTTGAACGCGCGACAACGGTGTTGGTCGGAATTGCTTAGCGAGTACGACTTCGAGATTACTTACATAAAGGGAACAGTGAACCGAGTGGCATATGCCTTGAGTCGAAGGCCACGCATCTTTTCGGTGTTACCTCTTCAGACAAATCTATGTGAGAAGATTCTCACTTTACAACGTGATGATGACTGGTACAAATAAGTCAAGGATTTTATCAGACAAAACACAATGGTGGTACCACGATATGAGGGATATTCATTTGATAGCGATGGTTTATTGAGGTTTAGAGGTCGGATTTACGTACCGCCAAATGATGAGTTGAGGATGTTGATCTTGAGTGAGGCTCATAGAGAAGTTTACATGGCTCACCCAGGAGTCACGAAGATGAGGGCAGACCTTAAACCCTTATTCTTCTGGAAGGGAATGAACGCTGACATAGTCAACTATGTGGCCAGATGTCTAGAGTGTCAGAAGGTAAAACATAAACATAGACACCCGACAGGATTACTTCAACCACATGCCATTCCGGAATCGAAATGGGAAGTTATTTCGATGGATTTTATCTTTGGATTGCCACTGACGGCAAGGAGACATGACTCGATTTTTGTAGTAGTAGACACTCTGACGAAGAGTGCTCAATTTATTCCTGTGCGTATGATGTATCATGCACCTGACATAGCGAGAGTTTTCATCAGTCAGAGTGTGAGGCTGCATGGTGTACCTAAGAGGATTATATCCGATCGAGGATCAGTGTTTACTGGACAATTTTGGACAATTTTTCAAGAGGCCTTGGGAACCCAACTCAATTTTAGTACTGCATATCACCCAGAGACTGACGGACAGACCAAACGAATGAACCAAACCTTGGAAGACATGTTGTGCATGTACGTGATGGACCAACAAAAGCATTGGGAGGAGTTCTTGCCTCTAGTAGAGTTTTCTTACAACAACAGTTACCAGAGCACCATTAAGATGGCACCTTTTGAGTTTCTTTATGGGAAATCGTGTCAGACGCCCTTGAGTTGGGATTGACTTGAGGATAGAATCCTGGTGGGACCAGAAGCGATCCAAGAAATGGAAGAGAAAATGCAAACCATAAGACAAAGGATTAAGGAAGCGCAGGATCGACAGAAGAGTTATGTCGATGCACACCGAGTCGACCATAGTTACGAGATCGACGATCGAGTCTTCTTGAGGGTTAAACCGCATAAGAGTTTGATCAAGTTTGGAAAGGGAGCTAAAATCTCTCCTAGGTTCTTGTGACCTTTTGAGATCATGGAGAGAAAGGGGCCCGTGGGCTATCGATTGGCCTTGCTTGACTCTTTGAGGCGTATGCATGATCTTTTTCATGTATCTGTTTTGAGACATTATATTAGTGATCCTACACACGTGATTGACTTGAGTTCCTTGTAGGTATCGGACGAGGGAGTGGTCACGGCTAAGCCGGTCTGCATCTTCGATCATCGCATTCGATGGTTACGACGTCGAATGATAGATCAGGTCAAGGTCCAGTGGGACAGTTATATTCTGCACTCGGCGACCTAGGAGGATGCATATGATATGCGCCAACAATTTCCATTTTTGTTCGATAGATAGACTTATGACACTGTGATACTTTTATTTCGGAAATTATACTGAGAAACTTCGGGACGAAGTTTCGACCAAGAGGGGGTGTATGTAACAGCCCGCTCTGGGGCATTGAGAAAACTTATTATTTGAGGACACTTGTTCGCAAGTGATCTGGACTTTTCTGATGTTAAAACATTTATACTTGATTCTGATGCGTTATGATAGACGACATGATGTTTTACTATTTGATGTAGACAGGTGCTATTGACTCAGTTTTATTGAGTGTGCAGGGTTTTGGACCTTGATGATGCATAGGCATCGGTGGAACCCCTTGGACTCTCGATTGAGTCAGGGAGTGTGATAATTCGATTGATTTATTTACTGTGATATTTCATTGATATGATGATTTTATGATTGACATGTTTTGACACGATTGTTGATGATGCAGGTTGACGATATCTTGCTGACCAGACTCACATTCGAAGTAAAGGGGCCACACATGATTTCCAGAGAGGTTGAGGGAGAGGTGTGGACAACAGCCCTGCCACAGCCTACTAGCACTCCCGTCGTGGCTCGAACTGTAGGTTAACGATTACCTAGTTCAAGAGGATCCACGATGCCATGGGGGAAGAGTGCGACAGTCGCTCACGATGATTCTAAGGGGCGTGCAATAAGGCGGGGGCCTTATTCCTTAGAGCCCTTAGTCTCCCACAAGTTCACCTGGCGGAGTGTTGACTCCAAGGGTTATAGATGNCAGTTGGCGAGTGGCACCCTTGGAGCACATGGTGCATCCTGAAGGGCACGTCGCACAAAAGAAACACAAGAAGCGAGTGGCACCCTTGGAGCACGTGGTGCATCCTGAAGGGCATGTCGCGCAAAGGAAACGAACCAGCCGAGTGGCACCCTTGGAGCACGTGGTGCGTCCTGAAGGGCACGTCGCATTGATGTGGATGGAGGAAACAAACCTAAATATCCCTAAGACAATAACACCTTAAGAAATCCTTAAACAACTTCCCTAACCCATTGTCGCCTAGCTCAGAATCTCAATCCCAAGCCTAAGACTTTTCTAGGGTAAAATTTTAGTGTAACCTTAAAGAAAAAGGCCCTAGCATAAAAATAAAAATTCAAACAAAAACCCACCTAAGTAATAGTTAGGTCATCATAAAATTTTGGGGGTAAATAATGAGAGTAAGAATTAAATTAAAACTAATGGTTTAAATTTTTTGCAAAGAAGAAATTATTTCCTAACTTGTGAAAGAACAAAAGATAATTAAATAAATAATAAGTGAAAAGATTAATTAGCGCATTTATATTATTTCCTAACTTGTGAAAGAACAAAAGATAATTAAATAAATAATAAATGAAAAGATTAATTAGCGCATTTACCTTTTTGGTTTTTAAAAAAAAAAAAGGAAAGAAAGGGAAAAATAAAAATAGGGAAATGAGCCTTTTAATAAAAAGAAAATAATTTATGGAGAAATGTGGGGGATGAGTGACACTTGTAAAACAAAGAATTTTTTAGGGTTTTCATTAAAATTTAAATTAATTGTGATTAGGGCAAGAGGGGGTCTCAAAACACTATAAAAAAGAAAAGGAGGGTTAGGGTTACGGGGGTTATGCTGCCGAATTGAGACGGGGCTGATTGCTTGTGAGGATTTGGGAATTTCTCAGCTGTATTGGAGTGGTAGCTCAGCCTTGGAGGCGAGCTGAGAAGCTAGTCTTATCTTTTGGATCTTGTGTGGTCCCTTTGCGGCTCGGGGGCTAAGGGGGAAGTAGAGTACCCCTAGCGTTTGGCTGGGAGGTACCGGTGTAGTCTCCACGGTCGGTGAGCGGGAGCGGCAAGGAGCTCAAGTGCGGGACTGCGTCTTCAGGTTATTCTTCGTCGGTCACAGGTATGCAAGTAGGTTTGCTGTTTTAAGAATAATGTGAATGCTTAAGGTTGTATATGAACCCTTCTCTGCGTTTGGTTAAAAGATTTCTCTTCATTACTGCTATACATCTCTGCTTTGTGTTCTTGCTAAAATATTTATGTAATGAAGTTTCGTTGGAATTTGTAACGATTGGCTATACTTTGTTGTAATGAACCTTTGGAATGAGATTTTACGCTGTAAAATTTTACTTACTGCAGTTATATTCGGATCTGGCAATAAGGCCTCAGTTAAATGAATGGTTGCGAGTTAATACCTTTTTTCTTTTTTCTTTTTTTTTTTTAAATTGTTGTCTCTTACCTCTGCGAATGAAGTCATTTACCTCTCTTATTTTAGATAAGAAAATAAAAATTTGATTTCGTTCTGCCCTCTTCCTGCGTTAACCCATGATGTTGCTGTGTAATTTTTGTCCTCCCATCTTACCCCAATGATTGACGTCACCAGAATGCATTGTTGGTTACGTTTTCAGTGAATACTGTAGATGACTGCGAGCCAATGCGTGGCTTGGCTGTGTGCCCAACCTTGGCTGTGCGCTATGCCTGAAGGATCGAATATTGTTTTTATACATTTAATTTATTGTGTTTTACTCGGACCGTGTAAGGTTTTCCAACCCGAGCTGTAATTTATCCTTATGATATTCTGAATGAGCAAGGCTTCCATCCTTCCCACTTGTGAGATGTCAGCATGGAAGTGACCTTTAAGGGTAGAGGCGGTTTCCCGGGTGGATTCCTGGAATCAACGAGTAAACAGTGGCCTGTATTTTTATAGTAGTCTCTATTTTCAATCGAGTGACTACAACGTTAATTAACCTAACTATCGTACCCCCTTATTGGTGAGTATAACAACAATACCATGTTGAATTGATTGGCAGTTTAGTTGTTAAATATTCCTTCTTGTTTAATAGTGCTTGGGTCGCTTAAGTTCGTCGTTAGTGATGCTTTATGGAATGTTCCGGTATGGCCTTGTTAAACGTAAATGCCAAGGATTATGGTAGTAACTAGATTCCAAGCCACTATGATGAGCTGCAAATGTAATGTTATTGCACCATAAGGTATTTTAGTTTCTTTATTTAGGAGCGTCATTTTGGTTCCTTTATTTTAGTAATGTTATTTTAGTTTATAATGTTATTTAGTTTCTTATTCAGTATTGTTATTTGGTTCGTTATTTAGTAATGTCTCCTTCCTTCATTTCCTTTCAATAATAATGTCCCTTATTTTTACCATTATCATTTGTTAGGAAGGGTAGGAAATGGTTAAGTTTTGATTATTATGTTATGGAAAAGTAGTACTTTCACTAATGATAATAAATTATCATGCATATTATTGTGAAATGAGGAATGGCCTTATGTAATCAATGAAGGAAGAAAACTCCTTGTATTAGGTGGTGGTTGCCAATCATAGGGGTAATGAATTTTTAATATAGTATTGAATTATGTCAAGCAATGTTCTTGTAATAAATAAAAGGTACTGTAGGGTTAGTTAACCTATAATTGTACTGTTGATTGTTATCTAGTTTGCCAAGTTATGGTTACATTTTATTATGGCCTTGGTACTTTACTATAAATTAATGTTATGGTGATGTGTAAGGAGTAATGCCATGGCAAGATATCATTGAATTATGCAAGGGTAATGTTAAGACCATATAAGCTAAAAGGTAATTTTAGTGTTAGATATCATATGAAATATAATGGCGTTGTGGCCTCATCATAATGCTACTGATTATTTAGTTAATGATGCTTATAAAATATGAGGTTTCTTGAACTAAGCACCATAGGGTATTATGTTTTAGTAATGAGGTTTCATGTTCATTTATATCATGCTGAACTTGGTGGGTCATTGCCTGAATCCTTCTGCCTTACACCTTCCATAGAGGTTGTGGTTGTGCATTTAATTATTGTTGTACTTGGTTGAGTCAAATGAGTATGGGGTCAGTTGTGTCGGGTAGGAGGTGGACACCTCCTTGTATCCTAGTATATAAGTCTATGTGTGTGAATTTTTTTGTTGTAAAGAATCATGTGCCGTATCAAGAGTCTCGGGCCCTTTAAAGGCAGGGTTTCCACTCTTGCGACACACCTGACGGGTTACTAGTTTCTGCCTGAGCAGTCGGCCAGGAGCCTATCTGACATTCTCTCTCCCCGGAGCAGAGGACTAAGATTAAACGCCCTGCTTTCCTGTGCAGAAATAGTAAAATCTACTGTTATGGATTCTTCCTTATGTCTATGTCATTTATATGCTTGCAGTTACTTGTTGTGCGCCTTATGTCTTCTTGTTGTGGGTTGATAATCGAATTCTGTCAACTAAAAAGAATTTTCATAATATTTACTTTTCCGATTGTTATTTTCCTCTTTTAGCTAAAAGAGGAAAATAACAATCGGAAAAGTAAATTTTTTGCCAATTCTTTTTAGTCGACAGAATTCGATTATCAACCCACAAATGACGATTGAAAATAAAATAACGATTTAGCAAGATAATCCTATATGAAGATAAAAAAGAAATACGAGAGGATGCTGCCACCTCTGAATTGAGATAATCTATTCTTATCATGATTAGTGCTTGTAAATCTATTCTAACAAAACTCCGGTGGACTACAATATGACTAGAGTACATGGCCATTAAGATTAGAATAATCATATTAATCTTGTAAACACATGTCAATTGTGATTAGAGTACACGACAATTAGAGTACAAGGCAATTATGTTTAGAGTGTAAATCTAGGCAATGTAAATGATTAGAATACCTGGCAATATATGGCAATTAAGATAGAATGTAAACTTTGTAAATCATGATTAGAATAATTTGTTCTAATCGCTTTCTCAAGGAAATTATAAATAAAGCACCGACGGACTACTATACATTTACCATACATCACAGCTAAATTAAACCAATTTAACTAGACTGTAATGAATACGACCATGCTAAATTAACCATGCTAATTGAAATTAATTAGCCACGCTATAAGGAATACACAGTCTTCACATAATGATCATTCTAAATTTAAGTTGCGCGTAGAGTTGAATAACCTAAAAGACTACGTGCCTAGATTACACTCTGCTGAGCTAGCTGACAGAGATAAATCTACACCGACAAGATTATATTTACAAATGACAGGATCAATCACGTCTGGAAAATTTAATTACCACTGGCTCCTTGGCAGCATACCTGGAGTGAGAGGAAACCCACGTTGGGTTAGCAACTATCTCCTCGCGGATAGCCGCGTACCGTGGGCGAAGGAATCGAAAGATGGTATACACTAATGGTCTGAGAGGAGGTAATAAGCCGGGGAAATCTGAGGAGGCAGTTGCCAAAAACAGAATAATTATGGGGATACGAAATTACCAAATGCAGAGAAATATGGGGAAGGATTCGCCAAAGACGCAGAAATCAGTGGGAACAATTTCTCAGACATAGAGAAGTTGGGAATGATTTCCCAATGTAGAGAACAAGAGGCGCCATTCACTGAAGTTGATAGTTTAGAGAGACAGTTGGTAAGAGCATCCAGGTCAATGGGCAGATTTCCTGTTGAGGTAAGGGTCAAACAAATCTCAGAAATAATCAATGGATGATGCACCGATTGGTGGTTGGGAAAATCGCGTGTGGAGACAAGGTTATAGTATTCCGATCTTATAGGTGGAATTTTGAGCAGTACCCAGGTTCAATCGCAGAATGGGCGTAGAGGAAGATAAACACAGTCAACCTTTTTAAAAATGTCTGAGGGCCATCAACACGTAGTCACGGTTTGGGGAAAACACACACCAGTCTGAAGGCAATGAATTTGAAAAAAATGCAGAAAACGCCGAAGGAACCAAATATTTATTGATAGTTAATAAATATTTTATTAAAAATGTATATAAAATCTTACTGCATGGTTGATCGGAAGTTCTTCTTTTCCTTAACGATTCTGAGATTTTAAATGAAGAAGGCTAAACATTTGATTTTTGGTTGCCATAAGCATAATTTACTATACCGAAATCTTAATTTACTTTACCAAAATCTTGGTCAAAATTACATTCTTCAACTGATGAAAACGTACCTCCCAGCTGGATAGTATTTTTGATATCCATTTTATCAAATCCAAAATCAACCAAAATTGACTATTTCCCTGAAGTTTAGAGGATGGAGATTTAAAAAGGATAGTACGAAATAACTTAAGACAATTGTGTTAGACTGTGTTTATGTAGAAAAGTAGGGCAGTTTACCTCTTTCAATAGGACAGATTGCGATAAACATTGGCAGAACAAAACACAAAACAGAATTACAAACGACATGCCCATGCACCCTTTTTTTTTAAAATGCCCACAACCCAATGAGAAATTTCAGAACAATAATCAGTAAGAATTTGCACAGTCCTAAGCAGTAATAATAAAAATGTACCCAGTCCTGAATGGCGTACGCATGCCAGAAATTAGATTCACGAATCACTTAAACCACAATGCAACCCTCTAAATGCTACCATGAATGCTAGCTATCACGGTGTTTGTTATCGGCGGTAAAATTATACAACAATAAATTAGAGCTAAGAATCAATCTAAACATTCTACTCTACCAATAACGCGCGTACCTTTTTCCTTATCGACTGCCTTGATTGATGTTCGCGCCTTGGTGGATGTCCCACGCTCCTTTTGGTGTCCCGCGCTCCTTGCCGCTCCTGCTCGTCGATCGTAGAGACTACACCGGTACCTCCCCGCCAATCGCTAGGGGTACTCTGCTTCCCCCTTAGCCCCCCGAGCCGCAAAGGAGCCACACAATTTCTAGAAGATAAGTCTAGCTTCTCAGCTTGCCTTGCAAGGCTGAGCTACCACTCCAATCCAAGCTGAGAAAAACCCAACTCCTCACAAGCAATCAGTCAAGACACAATCCGGCAGCGTAACATTACGCTAACCATCTTTTTTCTTTTCTTCCTCATCTTCCCCTTCTTTTATATAAATTTGAGACCCACCTACTTTCCCTAAATCACTATTAATTTAAGTTTTAATGACAATCCTCTTAAAATTCTCTGTCGTCCAAGTGTCACTCATCCCCCACGTTTCTCCAAAATTATTTTCTTTAAAAATTTAAAAGACTCATTTCCCTCACCCACCTAGAGTCGCTGCTAAAATTACTCCTAGGTGTTCCTAGATCCTCTTACATGCTTTAATAACTTTCCCTAAATGAAGTTGCTAAATTTAGTTCATTTTAGAAAGTCCTTAATTGTTGATTCCTTTTTTCTTTTTACCCTATGTCCCCTACTTTCCTTTATTATGTTTCCTTTATTGCAAGTTTCCCTATTTCTAGTATTTATTCCTTTCTTTTCTTTTCTTTTTAAAACCAAAAATATAAATGCGCTAATTAATCCTTTCATTATATTTTTAAATTCATAACTTTTATACTCTCACACGTTATTTAATTTTTATTCCTTTTTACAATTAAAACCATGGATTTTAATTAATTTATCC
>ML789188.1:53801-76583 GCA_009831015.1 Picea engelmannii
TTAACGATTACCTAGTTCGAGAGGATCCACGATGTCGTGAGGGCAGACTGCGACAGTCACTCACGATGATTCTAAGGGGCACGCAATAAGGCGGGGGCCTTATTCCTTAGAGCCCTTAGTCTCCCACAAGTTCACCTGGCGGATTGTTGACTCCAGGGGTTATAGAGTCTAACAATCCGTCAAGTCAGCGAGTGGCACCCTTGGAGCACGTGGTGCATCCTGAAGGGCATGTTGCGCAACAGAAGAAAATGAGGCGAGTGGCACCCTTGGAGCACGTAGTGCGTCCTAAAGGGCACGTCGCATGGATGATGATGATGAGACAACCTAGATGACCCTAAGACCTTAACGCCTGATAAAGTTCTTAAAATGACTCCCCTAATTAAATTTTCTCCCTGTTCAAATCAAAACCTAAATTAAAACATCTCTAAGATAAATTTGACCAGCCCTAAGAAAAGATCCTACAAAAATAAACCTAGGGCGTAAACAAAAACCCACCTAGGTGTTAATTAAAGTTTTCTTAAAAGTAAAGGGGGTAAAGTAATGAGGGAAATAAATTAAGCGAAACCCACGGCTTTTAAATGATAAAGAAGAAATAAAACTTATTGATGTGGGGGAGTATAAAAGATAGGAATTTAAAAAATATATTGAAAAGATTAAAAACCGCATTTATCGTTTGGGTTTAAAAATAAAAATAACAAGAGAGAATTAAATAATAGAATTAAAGAAACTAGAAATAAAGAAAACTTAATATTGGAAAGTAGGGGACATAGGGTAAAAAGCAAAAAGGAATCAACATTTAAGGAGTTACTAAAATTCAGAAACTTCATTTTAGGAAAGTGATTAAAAGCATGAGAGGGGATCTAGGAACCCTAGGAGTAATTTAAGGAGCAATTTTTGGGGGAGTGAGGGAATTGAGTCTTTTAATTATTAAAAAGAAATTAATTTTTGGAGAACCGTAGGGATGAGCGACACTTGGAAGGTAGAGAATGTTCTGAGGTTTGTCATTAAAAATTAATTAAATAATAATTTAGGAAAGCAGGTGGGTCTGAAATTTCTATAAGAGAAAGGGAAATTGGAGGAATAGGGGAGGAACGATTAGCATAACGTTATGCTTCCAAATTGTGGCTTGACGGATTGCTTGTGAGGAGTTGGGTTTATCTCAGCTGTGTTGGAGTTGTAGCTCAGCCGTGGAGGCGAGCTGAGAAGCTAGTCTTATCTCTGGTTCTTGTGTGGCCCCTTTGTGGCTTAGGGGGCTAAGGGGGAAGCAGAGTACCCCTAGCGTTTGGCTGGGAGGTACCAGTGAGTCCTCTACGGTCGGCAAGTGAGAGGAGTACGGAGAGCGGGACGCGGCATGAAGCGTGGGACGTCGATCCGAAGGGAGGGGCAACAAGGCACAGGTAAGATTTTCATATGTATGGTAGTAGGAGTGTTTTATCATGATGTTCTGAAAATTTTTGATATTGACATTATAGTATTCTGGAAATTGTCTGTAATTACTACCCATTTGCAATCTGGATATTGTCTGTATTGTTATCACTTGTCTCTTGGAATTTGTTGGAATTGATGTTGTTACGATCATTTGCATCTGAACATTGTCTATAACATTATCGCTTGCCTGCTAGAATTTGCCGAAATTGATATTATTGTCTTCTGGTATGTGGCTTGAAGGGTTTGCGTTCTCCTTCCGAATGAGTATTTTTGTGTGGGGCGTTTTCAGTTTTTACCGTGGGCAAATATTCTACTGGGGCGTTTCCTTTACATACAACCGCATTATTTGTTGGGTGTTGTTATGTACAGAGGGTATTATATTGGGCGTCTGCACTGATTTTATTGGGCCTTATTTATGTGTGTGGGTTGTTGTTGTGTAATTGGCCGTTTTATTGATTATTGTGGGCGATGGGTGTTTTATTTTATGCAGTGGGCATTTGTTTAATGGGGCATTTTATTGATTACTGTGGGCGATGGGCGTTTTATTTTATGAAGTGGGCATTTGTTTAATGGGGCGTTTTATTGATATCTGTGGGAATTGGGCATTTTATTTTATGCAGTGGGCATTTCATTGGGGGCGTTTTTGCCACTGTGTATCTTGGCAGTCAAGAGATGCGTTTTTTCATCTCGTTTGGGGAATTATTGATTGGGAATTTTAAGGGGTCTATGTATAATGGCGTACCTCTGTCTGCCCGGGGCTGCATTTATTGGCTGAATTTAATGGTCTATGTGTAATCGGTGTGATAATGGTGAACCCCAAATCTTTTTGCAAACTTGAATGCCAATCCGACTCCCTTACTGTTTGTTTTATCTCCTGGGGCGTGCGTTTAATGGGAATTACCAATCCAGCTGCAATTTGAATGCCCAACCGACTTCCCTTCCATTCGTGTTACCTCTGTATCTACGTTCCTCCTTCCCGGGTGAATCACAAAGACGTTACCCTTTGGGGTCTGCGTTTTCATTGCTTACTATGGATTTTATTCGTGGGAGTTTAATTGCCTTGTATTCTGGGCGATTTGCACTTTAGAATGGGCGTTAAATTCGGGTCTGAGTTGCAACGCCTATTCCATTTCATTTTATTACCCGGTGCACCTCTATTTAAACCTTGCCTGACAGACTGCCATGCCATGGGTTATCGATTTACTGCCCAACCAGATTATTTTCTTTTAAGTTTGCTCGGAAATATAACAAATCGTTAGCGCTAGAATTGAGCGTTAATTCATTGCTTTATGACTTAAACCAGACAACAAGAATATCGTGATTCCAATAGATCAGTTGCAGGATACAACCATTATGGGTGATACCAATTGTTAGCTTACAAGGCAGAGGCATGGCACCATAATTTATTTGGCTGTAATATGAAACAGGTAACCTTTCAGAATAGGTTGTTTCCATTATGAACGAGTGATGTTTTTTTCGTTAAATGTAAGTGCAATAGTCTTAGCGTTTTAGGGAATGTTGATGCCATGCCACCTGCTGATATTCAACGATAATGTAAAATGCCTTTACACAATGCAAAAATCACAGGCACGGATACCCTAATAATTGCCCAGTTGCCATTACTAAATGGAAGTAACATCGTAAACTTTATTGTCACCCGAGTATGTAAACACGATGCTAATTCTCTAACGATTTTTAATTACTGTTATCTTTATGATTGTCTTGGTTATAGGGATATATGTCATTTTCTAGATCATCCTTTTTATTACTGTCATTTTAAATGTGCTATTTGATATATTGCCCTTTTTAAACTATGATGTGATCCTTATGTTTCCTTTTTAGGATGTCATTTAGATATTGGCATTTCCAGTTGTTGTTATTTTTATCTAGGGCCCTTGTAACTATTGGTATTTAAACTGTGTCATATTAAGTATGGTTGTTGTTATATATTATCACTTTAGTTATATTGTCATTCTAATTTGAGGTCGTATTGTTACCTTGAACAGGATGACATTTACACCTATGATGTTATTTTACATTATCATTGAATATTGTTACTTCCGATATTGAACATTCTTATTAACATTATTTTTAAATATGGTGCTTTTAAAAGGAGTCATTTTTAATTATTGTTCTTCTAAATTTGCCATTTAAAAGAAATATATATATATATATGGCTATTTTATGTATTGTCGTTTAAATTGATACTTGTAAATGTGACCTTTAGTATTGTTAGGATTATATATTGACGTTTCCAATTATAATGTCTTATTGTTATTTTAATCTTTTTCAGTTATGATATCAGATCGTTATTGGTAAAACCTGATTCCATTTATAATATATGAGGTTAAATATGAGGTTATTTATCGCAATAATAATGAAAATTTACGATCGTAATAAACATTGAATGGTGAGCTCCTCCTATTTATCTGAATGTTTTTATCTTGTAAGGTCATTATGATTTTGGGGATATAGACACCTCCATGTAACCTTAGTATACATGCCTGTGTGTGTGATTGTCGGTGTAAGGATCCAGTGCCGTATCAAGAGTCTCGGGTTGTTTAAAGGCACAGTTCCACTCTTGCGACACACTCTGATCCGTATCAGTAGTCTCGGGCTGTTTAAAGGCACAGTTTCCACTACTGCGACTCCCTAAAAGATTTACTGGTTTCTGCCTGAGCAGTCGACGAGGAGCCTGTCTAATCTTCTTTCGGGAAGACATAAGAATAACCGCCCTACTTTTCTGACAGAAATAGTAAACTCTACTGATGGATTCTCCCTCTGTGACTATACTGTACTTAACACCTGGTGTCGTTTCCTGCTTACAGTTGCTAGTTGTACGCCTTATGTCTAGGGGTGTCTATTTCTTGTTGTCACTGTGATATGTTGGGATTGTTTTGTTGTGTTTGTCTTGTTGCACCTTGTGCCAGGTCAGGTTACTAGTTTATGCCTGAGCAGTCAGCCAAGAGCCGGTCTAATCTTCTTTCGAGAAGACATAAGACTAAACGCCCTGCTTTCCTGTGTAGAAATAGTAACCCTAACACCTTGGACTCTTCCCTCTGTGTTCTTACTGTGCGCCCCTAGAATGTCTTATTGTTTTGTTGTGTGCCTTGTGCCTATGGTCGTATTGTTGTAGTTACTCATTGTGTGCCTTCAGTTTTTCCTTCTCATGGTTGCGTCTTGTTGGTTGTCCAGGGCGTCGTACAGTTAGGTGTGTTGTTACTTCTACACACATGCACACACTTAAAGAAAAAAAAAAAAATTGCACCTGCCACTAGAATGGTAGTCGTAACGAGGCGGTTCATTACCTTCTATGTGTAACTCAAATTGCATTGTTTTCATATCTTCCATAAGTGAGCTCATGATTTAGATAAATGTGTCATTCATTTGGATACTTACATTGTTGAATGTTCATTATTACATAGAACCTACATATCCCATGTATTAGGAACAACACAACATGCTTCTTTCACAAGCATTTTTGGTTTAACATTAATCTTTTTGTATTCTTCAAAACAAATATTTTAATATATATTTATTACAATATTCCAAGAAAAAAAATAAACCTCATTTAAGCCACTTTATTGGTCACCCACTCTTACTTTAACTCAAAGACTCTTGTTGATTTGGTAGATCTTATTATGATTCATATGGACTCAGGGAAACACCTTAAACACCTTTAATTTCTAGTACTTATCCTTTTATACAAAGGGGCCCTCTCTTAATGTATCTCTCTTAGGAGCATTTGGAACATAAAATTATGTTGCCGAAATCTTTAGTTTCCACTTTCCATCTCTAACTGGGTGTGTAGATAATTTCCCCTACTACTTGGGGCACACCACCTATGTGATATATTGAGATTGTAACTATGCCTTGAGACTTATCTTTACCTATAGTTTCTCTTCTCCTTAGTCACACTCCTTTGGAAGAAGGCACAAACATCACCCATATCATATTATATTATACTATTGTGGTTGACCACTTATTTTTCTTTGTTCATTCAAGATTTTGATATTTATATTTTATACATTATTTTAATATTTGTACTTTATACATTACCTTGTTATTACATATATTTGTTTCTCGAAACTTTTAGGACATTATAGTTTTTTATATATTTATGTTTTGTTTTCTTGAGATTATTTATTAAGTTACTTAGTAAATAAATGAAAAATAACAAAGATTATTTGTAAGGAATTCATTTTGAATAATTTATTTAATGAAAAAATATAAAATGCTTTTAGTAAGTGTCAAAACTTCTTGATACATAATGACTAATCTTTAAAAATTTGTAAATTTGGATGTATGATCCAGAAAAGTCTTAAAAAACATCACTATCAACCAAGGGAGATCCTTGCTCCACTTTAATTCCACTTAGCTACAAAATTCCTAATATCTTGTATATCTTTTATGTATTGTTTCATCACAAAAACATCACTATCAACCAAAGGAAATCCTTGCTCCACTCTAATAATATATCCTTTATGTATTGTTGCATCACAATCTCCTTATATTTTGATCATTGTTAAATTTATTATATTTATATATTTATAATAATCTAACCTATCCCTTTAATCACACCACCTCTCCCTTCATTTAAGACCATCTCCACCTTTCAAAATATTCTTTTTAAGATCTCACTATTCCCCCTGAATGCCAACATTAAATCTAAGAGTGTATACGTCATTTTTAATGTAATTAATTGCATTACTTATTAGTCATTCCTTTCATCAATTATTTGATTAATTATTTGTCCATGTACTTTCAAAGAAAAATTGGAAACATTTCTTACAAGATATGTTCTTTTGCAACATTCATACTCCTCCATGCTCCTATGAGGTTCACATCCCTAAAATTACCATCATTGGGACACATCTTCTTTATTCCCCTACACTAAGGGCCTTTCTATTCATCACATCACTAGTTATTGTCATTTCAACTTCACGTTCATCACATGATTGGCCAACTTGTAAATGAGCCATAAGTTAAACATTCCTCATATTGACTTATACTCTACTTTTATATCTATAAAACTCTATGTGAAAAACATCATCCTTATCCCATTGTATGTTTAAATATGTCTCCCAAACCAAATCCTATATTGAGTATGAGAAACATAAATTGACAACCTACTCTTAATAGCCTATTGGGGTATGACCCTAATATCCCATCGGATGTCATATGCATCATCCACATCACCTGTACTAATTCTATCTACCTTGTTAGTAGGATGCTATCATATACCCATGATAGAAACACCGCCCATAAAATCATCACACCGTGTCCTTCCCTATGAATATTTAAGAATTAGGAACAGATGGTTATGATATAAAATATTATGTAGTCATACATCTACCCTTAGGAATCCTCTAGCACATTTTGTATGTGAAATTTTGTATCATTAATGTACTCAATATATAATGCAATTAATATAAATTTATTCCCATTAAGGTTGTTTGTAATTCCCCACACTAACCCAATTAGTGGTCCATTAGTGAAATGCCCATACCCCATCCTCTCTTCCATGATTCTCTTGGTCCTATCCAGCATATATTATCCTAGTCCAAGGAATCTATAAACACCATTATATATCCTTTCATAAGTACCCCAATATCCAATACACATCCTCTAGGTTTTTAATGATCATGTCCCTAAAATGAACCTTAAATATATAAGTTCTTAGGTCCTAGAATATTACAACTCTTTAAATACTACCTAGATAAACTAAACTTTATGTGCCTAGGTAACCTTCCATAAGTTGTAGTACTTTGATATCCTCATGTCGACTAGTGTAATTATTTTTTTCACCTCCTACATCCATGGGGAACTCTATCCTACTTGGTCACCTCTTATATGATCACTTGATACCTTTCATCATCATCCTAAACCCGTAGAACAAATCATAATTCCTTGAACCAATTTATTTATTAAACTAGACAATTCAATTTTTTTTTTCTCTAATATCATTTCCATATCTTCTCTACCTCTGATATTCCATGTTGTTGTTTCCATGTTACAAGTTACCCTAGTGGCACCATGACTTCCCTATACATTCCAATGGAGATAGTGAAAATTCACAACAACTTCTAAAGTATTTTCATGTCCATATGGTTTTCTATGAGCTATAGTCATGACTTTCTGACTACAACTCACAAAATATGTTAACAAACATGGTATTACATATTATAACATTTCAATATATTTTCACCCCTTTTCTATGATTTTTCACCATTAAAAATTCAAAAGGAAACACGTGGTCATGGATGGGTAATTCCAAGGAATCCTTTAGTGTCAATTTCATCACCATTAATGGGTGAATTTGCAATATATTTGATGCCCTAGGATTTCCTTATGAAAATTTTTGGGAATTTATATCATGTGAAGTTTTGAAATTCTAACAGGTTTTTGGTGATTATATGTACCTTACTTATCCAGATTGGATTATTATATTTATTTTCATCTATCTAGATGTTTTTAGAGTGGAAAGAGTTTGAGGAATGAACTTGCACATTCATTTTAATGACAGGTTCCAGTTTGGAAAATTAGGGTTTTAAAACTTTCGGAGCAATTTTTAAGCATAAATTGACATTTTTTTGGGTGTCAAATCATTCTCAAATTTAAATTGGACTCCTTGAATCTATTCTACACATAAATAAATTTCCAATGATGCAATAATCATGTAAATTGGATCTCATATGAAAAAGGTGTGTCTCTCGCAAGTTCACCTACTATTGACCACCAAGGTATGAATGATTGTCATGTCATCCCCTATCACTAATGCATATGGGGCTAGCCACATATGGAATTTTAGGAAGATTCTAGTGAGGTGGTCTATATCCCAGTATGCGAGAGATGTTTAGGCATTAATTTTATGAGGCGCTAGCTTTGTGTTAGATAAATAAAAATAAAATGGCCCAATAAAAAAATAACAACAATGAAAATAAAGTCGACTCAATTTAAAAAAACAAATTATCTGCACTATGTAAAACATGACATGGAATGAAATAATAATAAAAAAATATACACCTTAAGAAATTGGATCCCTCTTAGTCATAGATGATTTTAGGGGCTAAATTTCACCAATGGGCTAATTTTCCATGGTTTTTCTCAAAAAATGATTCTCTAATTTCCATGTTTTCTAAAAGCAATTTTCCCAAATTCCATAGAATAAAAATCAATTCACCCAAATTCCATAAATTAAATTATTTTACGTTAAAAATCGCCAAAAATTTATAGAAACCAAACAAAATCCTTAGAAATTTAAACTTTTTACAAAACTATCGCCAAACATTTTACATTTTTCATATTAAAAACTAGTAACAATGGCATGTGAAAGTCAAGGACTGATAATATTACTTACTTTCATATGTCATTACTAGTAATATGAAAAGTAATGGCATGTGAAAGCTAATAACAAGTAATGGCATGTGAAAGTTATGAGGAAAATTCCATATTTTATATTTTAAAAATAATGTTATACTTTAGATATTTATGTTCCAATTTTTTACCAATTAAAAATAAGTAAAATTTAAAAAATTATTTTATTTTTCAAAAAATCAATTTAATACATTATTTTTGGAAAACTTTTAAAAATTTATAACATGAAATTGAATTAATACATAGTCAAAAACTCTAATTTGCAAATGAAAATTATATTTTCCTTATTTTAAAAATGACTAATAAAAAAATAAAAATATTATTTATTTGATAATGGAATTGAATTTAGTTTGAAAATTTGTAATTAAAACATTGCTATCTTATATATAGTTAATAGAGGATGAGAATAATTTTTAACTTATATATAGTTGATAGACAATCATAATTAACTTATATATAATTGATAGAGGATGTTCACAATCAAAACATTCACTAAGAGAAACTTAATTTTGATATATGATGATTATAAATATATAAATGTAATTTCCCCCGGGGTGTAGAACAGTTGGTGATGGAGATTACTATTAAGGCACTCTGTTATGTGAAGTTGTTGGTTTGAAACCCTCGACTAGCCTTGTGTATCGCATGAGGGGCCACGCTGGCACGAACACATGTCACATGAGTACGTGCCATATATATATATATATATATATATATATATATATATATATATATATATATATATATATAACATTTCATTTGGATAGGAATTTCAGACGCCAATGCTAGGAAGATGTATATATCAATTTTCAATTTTGCACCTATTACTTCGGTCTTTTATAAGAAAATTAATCTAGATAGAAATTGTTCCTATACTAATTTAGAACAAGATATTTATAGTTTGAAAAATGAAGGTAATGTTCTCTTGCTAGGAAACTTTAATGCTAGGATTACAACAAACCAAGCTACTCTTTTAAGCAATGATTCCAACAATAATCCTTTATGGCTAAATGAGGACCTTGTTTTATCTAATAGCTACAAAAGAATCTTTGAAGACCTAATTGAGAATTTTCTTGGTACTGAGTTGGTCAAGCTCTACAAATCTCAAGACCTAATAATTTTCAATGGAGTAATGAAGTGGCCAAACTCCAACCATATGACTTGTATTCAGGGGATAGGTAGTAGTTTCATAGATTATGTGATATATGATATCATCGTTTCCAACTAAACAATAACTTTTGACCTTTTAAATGACCATGAACTCGACTCTGATCAGAGATATTTAACCCTAAGTCTAAACTTTTCCATGCAGAGGAGCGCCAATGAAGACAATTATGATAATCAAAGGCAACTGCACTTTGACAAAAGTAAAGTTGACCTTTTCTTAAAGGATTTAAATAGTGAATTACATATCTTAACTTATAAGGACAATATTGAAGATCTCTATCATAATTTTACAACTACCCTTTCCACTTCTATTCACAATTTCTCTTTCAACGTTTCCTATAAAAAGAATAATAGAATGACAAACCCTTTGTATGATAAAGAATGCACTTTTTCTAGGAAATCCATTCAGAATGCTTGTAATGAGTCCTTAACACTCGATAAGATCAATACATACAAATCCCTAATTAAAAGGAAAAGAAGGTACTATATCAATAAAAGGCAAGTGAAACTTTCACAACTATCTAAGTTGGATCCTAAGAATTTGTAACATCCTGCTCTGGCACATTGAGCGAACTTATTCTTTGAGGACACTTGCTCCCAAGTGATCTGGATTATTATGCCATTAAAAAATTTGATTTTGATTATGAGGCGTTATGGGTTGATGACATGTTGTTTTACTGCATTGACATAGACAGTTGTTATTGACTCGGTTTTACTAAGTGTGCAGAATTTTAGACCTCGAGGATGCAGAGGCATCGATGGAACCCCTTGGAATCCGGATCAAGTTAGGGAGTGTACCATTGGAGTTTGATTATTTTACTGTGATATTAGTGCATCTGATTAGATGATATGATATGGATACATTATGACATGATTCGTTGATGATGCAGGCTAACGATAGATTGTCAACCAGACTCACATGTGGAATAAATGGGTCACGCACAACTATCAGAGATGTTGAGGGAGAGGTGTGGACAAAAGCCTTTCCACAGCCTACTAGCACTCCCGTCGTGACTCCAAATGTAGGTTAACGTTTACCTAGTTCGAGAGCACCCACGATGTCATGAGGGCATAATGCGACAGTCGCTCATGATGATTCTAAGGGGTGTACAATAAGGAGAGGGCCTTATTCCTTAGAGGCCCTTAGTCTCCCACAAGTTCACCTAGCGGAGTATTGACTCCAGGGGTTTTTTATGTCTACTATGTCAGTCAAGAGGTGAGTGGCACCCTTGGAGCACGTGGTTCATCTTGAAGGGCATGTCATGCAAGAAAAATGGAAAGAGGCGAGTGGCACCATTGGAACACCTAGTGTGTCCTGAAGGGAACGTCACGTTGTTGATGATAAATGAATGAACTTAGATGGTATTTATAATTATAGTTTAAATATTGCTTAGACTTGCAAGATAGATTGTATTGACGTTAAATTAGCATGTGCATTATTGAATAATTGTAACTTTGACGTGCCCCGTTTAAAATGGAACCCATGTTAAAATAGATTGTATTCATTGACTAGTTTAGACTGGGTGATTGGTTGGGTATGGGATGATGTCCTGTATTGGCTTGTGTCATCCCTTGTCTTCTTCCTTTGGCATTTTGTCAACCTGTTGTGGCGGTATGGGTGTGGTTTTTCTTATCGGTATTTGGTTCCTAGTGCATCAGTTTGTCTAGAGTCCTCGGTCCAGATAGATTATGTTGATCCAACTTTATTGATGCGTCTATCACCTGGGAATGACATGATTCCTGATGACAGGATCATGGCAGGCCCTATGGGATAGCGGCGAGCAATAACTTGGTCAGAGTTGGTGCATTCTGTGTGAGTGTTGTCAAGCATTTCCATTTGCTTTATGGCGCATGGGTTGAATGCCTTCAGGCATTGGGTTCTTGCACCGAGAGGTTCTAGTCCTTGTTGTTTGGATGTTACGTCAGGATGGGGATGTTTTTCCATAGCTTGTAGGCATGTCATGTTGTGTCGGGAAAGTAGTCGTTCCACCTTGTTGTTCTATGCTTGATTCACCCAATTTCCCTTGTGTTAGTGAGTGGATTCATAGTTTCTCATTTTCCTGGAATGTGTGCTAGTGTTCGTCGTCAGTGGTGTGATTAAACTATTGTCGTCGTCGCCTTGTTGCCTCTTAACTCCTAAAAAAAAAAATTGTAAACAAAAAAAAAATTCTTCTTCGCTTGTTGTCGTAACGATGGGGTCGTTACATATGGTATCAGAGCTGGTTCAACCCTGTGACTGTGGATCGCCAGGCTTTCCACTGTAGTAAACCCATGGGTATTAACCCTTGCGTTAAGTAAAAACATTAACGTGTCCTCATGGAGATCGCATTTAGAGGGTGCTCCTAAGGGTCCAGAACATGCCCTAGCTAGTATCGTTATCATACACCGATAACTTGAGAGAGTTGAGTTCTTGAGTCCACGAGTGTGGCAGATGGTTGTGTCTTCGAGGCCCGGTTGTATGGCAAGGCTTTGTGCTTCAGGCTTCATGATTACGACCTCTAGAATGAAGGTGCACATGGTGGTCTTTCAACTGAAGGGGAGTGCTCTTTTATGGAAAAAGATGCTCCGACCCCTTTTGAACATGGTCACTGGCGACGTGTCATCGGAACTGTTCGAGGGACGGTTCCAGGAGAGGTATGTCTCTAAGGAATTCGTTGAGCGTCAGCTCAACGATTTCGATGCCTTGCGACGAGGTAGTCATATGGTGCTCAAGTACGAGGCTTGTTTTATGGAGCTTCTCTAGTATGATCCTCATCTGAACACTGAGAAACTTAAGGTCAAAAGGTTCATGTTCGGCCTTAATGACAACATACGTGCTAAGGTTAGGATTTTGATGCCTCAAACCTTGCATGATGTCATCCAGAAGGCCCTCATAGCAGAGGAGGATCTTATCAGTGGGGGTCATACCAGGACTCCAACAAGACCAGCAGGGCAGGTGTCATCTAGTGCACAACAGCATCAGAAACCAGCCAGACATACGCCAGGGTATCGTCGTTTCCATAGGTTATCCACTTCCACTACACCTCGACGACTGATGCCTTAGCAACGAACACCTTATTGGGGACCACAACATTAGTAGCAATGTCGACCACAACAATAGTAGTTTAGGCTTGTTCAACAAAATAGACCAAGATTCCAGGCCGGTGGGTCGTCATCTTCTACTTCGGGTACCAGGACTACTAGGCCCAAAAAGGGCTGTTGGACGTGTGGGGAGCCACACTACCATTATGACTTCCCTGTGGAGAGGACTAGAGTGTCTAGATCATCTAGAATCACTACCGTGGGAGATATGGGCAAGGCCCATCAGATTCATGCAGCGGTGAATAACCGCCAGGAAGAGCATCAATTGACTGTTCTCGAGACAACAGGTATCGTTGCTGACCAGACCCTTAGTATTTTGATTGATCTCGGTGCTACCGAGAGTTTCATTTTTGGTGCAATGCTAAAAAGGATTAAGGTAAAGGCAGTCGAACAGGATGAGTTTAGCTTCATACAAATGGCCTCGGGAGCCAAACAAAAGGTTGGAGGAAAGGTTACGGGTTGTATCCTTAACCTGGGAGAGTTTGTCACCAGGGCCAACTTGTACATCACAATCTTAGGATCTTATGACGTCGTGATCGGTATGGACTGGTTGGAATCGCATGAGACGATACTCAACTACAAGATGAAACGGTTGATCTTAGTCAATAATGAGGGACAGAGACATGTGATTGTAGGTCGGAAGTAGGGAGTTTCCATGAGGTTCATCTCTTCCTTGTAGCTTCAGAAGAGCATGCACAAGGGGTGCAAGCTTTATGCGATCCTTGTGTTAAATGACAAGGGAGTAGCAGAAGGTCTAGAACACCTTCCGGTGGTGAGAGAGTTCGCGGACGTATTTCTGGAAGAGTTACCTGGGATTCCGCTAGAGAGGGAATTGGAGTTTACGATAGACCTAAAACCGAGGACTGAATCGATAGAGAGAACGCCTTATCGGATGTCAACAACGGAGTTACAGGAGTTGAGAATGCAACTAAAGGAATTGTTGGACCTGGGATTGATACGTCCAAGTGTGTCACCGTGGAGTGCGCCTGTTATTTTCATATGAAATAAGGATGGGTCGTGGAGGCTCTGCATTGACTACCGTCAATTGAACAAGGCCACGATCAATAATCAATATCTGTTTCCTAGGATTGATGATCTATTCGATCAGATGAAGGGTGCGACGATGTTCTCAAAGATCAATTTGTGATCAGGGTACCACCAGTTACGGATTAAGGAAGATGACGTCTCTAAGACCACCTTTAAGATGAGGTTTGGACATTACGAGTTTATTGTTTTACAGTTTGGACTAACAAATCCCCAGGGGTATTTATGAGTTTGATGAATGGGGTGTTCCGCGAGTACTTGAACAAGTTTATCGAAGTATTCATTGACGATATTTTGATTTACTCTCGGATGATGGAGGTGCATGACGAGAAATTGCGCTTGGTGCTACAGTGTCTGTGAGAGAACAAATTGTATGGGAATTTGTCCAAATGCTCATTTTATCAATCGAAGATTCACTACTTAGGGCATGTCATCTCCGGCGAAGGTATCATCATGGATCCAGCAAAGGTCGAGGATATTATGGAATGGCCTATGCTGAAGAATGTATCGGAAGTGCGTAGCTTCATGGGTTGGGTTGGATACTATCGATGGTTCATCGAGGGATTTTAGAAGATAGGAAATCAAATAACGAAATTGCAGAAGAAGAACAAGAAGTTTGTTGGGATCGAGAAATGCGCGGAAGCTTGTAGGAGGCTCAAGGAGTTGTTGAAAATGACACCGATACTAAAGGTCCCTGACATGGACATGGAATTCTTGGTATGCACTAAATCATCCAAGGAAGGCTTAGGCAGAGTCTTGATGCAAGACGGTCGAGTGATCACTTACATCTCGAGGAAACCGAGAAGGCATGAGGAGAAATATGCGATGCACGATTTGGAGTTGTTAGCCATCGTATATGCCTTGAAGGTTTGGAGACACTACCTTGTTGGATGAAAATTGAACTAAAGACTGGCAACTATGGACTACAACACATCTTTCCACAAAACGACTTGAACGCGCGATGACGGCGTTGGTCGGAATTGCTTAGCGAGTATGACTTCAAGATTACTTACATCAAAGGAACAGTGAATCGAGTGGCATATGCATTGAGTCGAAGACCATGCATCTCTTTGGTGTTGCCTCTTTAGATGAATCTACATGAAAATATTCTAACTTTACAGCGTGACAATGAATGGTACAAAGAGGTCGAGGGTTTTATCAAACAAAACACAATGATGGTACCAAGGTTTGAAGGATTTTTGTTTGATGACAATGGTTTATTGAGGTTTAAAAATTGGATTTATGTACCATCAAATGATGATTTGAGGAGATTGAACCTAAGCGAGGCTCATAGATTACCATACATGGCTCACCTGGGAGTCACGAAGATGAGGGAGGACCTTAAACCCTTATTCTTCTGGAAAGGAATGGAGACCGACATAGTCAACTATGTGGCCAGATATCTAGAATGTCCACAGGTAAAGGCTGAACCTAGACACCCAGCAGGATTACTACAACCACATGCTATTTCATAGTCAAAATGGGAGGTTATTTCGATAAATTTTATTGTTGGATTGCCACTGACGACAAGGAGACATGACTCGATTTTCATAGTAGTAGACACTCTGACGAAGAGTGCTCACTTTGTTCCTATGCATACAACGGATCAGGCACCTGACATAGCTAGAGTTTTCATCAGTGAGATTGTGAGGTTGCATGGCGTGCCTAAGCGGATTATATCCGACCGAGGATCAGTGTTTACTGGACGATTTTGAACAAGCTTCCAAGAGGCCTTGGGAACCCAACTTAACTTCAGTACTGTGTATCACCCGAAGACTGATGGAAGACCAAATGAACAAACCAAACCTTGGAGGACATGTTGCGCATGTACGTGATGGACCAACAAAAGCGTTGGGAAGAATTCTTTCCGCTGGTGGAATTCGATTATAACAACAGTTACCAAAGCACCATTAAGATGGTGCCTTTCAAGTTTCTTTACGGGCGACCGTGTCATACGCCTTTGAGTTGGGATTGGCTTGATGATAGGGTCCTGGTGGGACCAAAAGCGATCCAAGAAATGGCAGTTTAATTGCAAGCTATAAGACAAAGGATCAAGGAAGTGCAAGATCTGTAGAAAATTTATGTCGATTCGCGTCATGTCGACCATAGTTACGATGTGGCGATCGAGTATTCTTGCAGTTAAAACCACATAAGAGTTTGATCCAGTTGGAAAAGGGGGATAAACTATCTCCTAGGTTCGTGGCAACCTACGAGATTGTGGAAAGGAGAGGCTTGTGGTCTATTAACTAGCCTTGCCTGATTCTTGAGGCGTTTTGCATGATGTATTTCATGTCTCTTTTTGAGACATTTTGTTTAGTGATCGTACACATGTTTTGACTTGAGCACCTGGTGGGTGTCGGATTAGGGGGTTCTCACATCTAAGCCGATCTGCATCTTGGATCATTGCGTTCAAAAACTACGACATCGAACAGTAGATCAGGTCAAGGTCCAGTGCGACAACTATAGTCCACACTCGATGACCTGGGAGGACGCATATGATATGCGCCAACAATTTCCATTTTTGTTTGATAGATAAAATTATTATACTGTGATACACATTATTTTATCACTTATACCATGAATCTTCGGGACGAAGTTTAGACCAAGAGGGGGTGTATGTAACATCCCGCTCTGGCGCACTGAGTGAACTTATTCTTTGAGGACACATGCTCGCAAGTGATCTGGATTATTATGCTATTAAAACATTTGATTTTGATTATGAGGTGTTATGGGTTGATGACATGTTGTTTTACTGCATTGACATAGATAGGTGCTATTGACTCAGTTTTACTGAGTGTGCAGGATTTGGGACCTTAAGGATGCAGAGGCATTTATGGAACCCCTTGGACTCTGTATCGAGTCAGGGAGTGTACCATTGGGGTTTGATTGTTTTACTGTGATATTAGTGCATCTAATTAGATGATATGATATGGATATATTCTGACATGATTCGTTGATGATGCAGGCTAACGATAGCTTGTCGACCAGACTCACATGTGGAGTAAAGGGGTCTTGAATGATTACTAGAGATGTTGAGGGAGAGGTGTGGAAAACATCCCTACCATAGCCTACTAGCACTCCCATTGTGGCTCGAACTGTAGGTTAGCATTTACCTAGTTCAAGAGGACCCACGATGTCGTGAGGGAAGACTGCGATAGTTGCTCACAATGATTATAAGGGGCACACAATAAGGCGAGGGCCTTATTCCTTAGAGGCCCTTAGTCTCCCACAAGGTCACCTGACAGAGTATTGACTCCAGGGGTTTTTGATGTCTACCAAGTTAGTCAAGAGGCGAGTGGCACCCTTGGAGAATGTGGTGTGTCCTGAAGGGCACGTTGCACACGAAAAATGGAAAGAGGTGAGCGACACCCTTGGAGCACGTAGTGCGTATTGAAGGGCACGTCACACAAGGGAAACCAATTAAGGCGAGTGAAACCCTTGGAGCACCTAGTGCGTCCTTAAGGGCACGTTGCATTGTTGATGATAAATGAATTAACTTAGATGGTATTTATAATTATAGTTTAAATATTGCTTACTTAGACTTGCAAGATTGATTGTATTAACGTTAAATTAGTGGGTGCATTATTGACTAATTGTAACTTTGACGTTCCTCATTTAGAATGGAACCCATGTTAAAATTATTTACGATTTCCCTAATTCCATGGACAACATTCCTATTATCCCTATAGAGGATGAAGTTTTTTCTTTGAATGACATAGAGTTTTGGGTTAAGTGGCTTGCAAATGGGAAAATTAAGAACATTGAAGGATACCAATATGAAATTTTGAAAATCAGAGGGCCTATCCTCATCCCTCACATACACAAGATCTTCAATTTAGAATTCAAATATGGCTTCCTTGAACCATGGACAAAAAACCTCATTGTTCCTATTTTTAAAAACTAGGAGAGAAACATTGCCACTAATTACATGACCATTATGATTAACCCAATTTTAGCCAAGCTTTATGGAATTGTTTTGGAAAATAAGATTAGCCTTTGGATATAAAGTCATAGTAAAAGAGATAAAGGATAGGTAGGGTTTATGAGATATCATTAAACTATGGAACACATTTTTACTTTTAGGATCACTGTAGAGGAGTTCTGCAATACTAAAACCAATTCTTTTTGTTATTTTGTTGACTTTAGAAAATATTTTGACATGGTTCCCAGGAAAAAAATTTGGAATAGGTTGGAAAAGAAAAAATTTCCTTTCGAGTTGAGGGATTCTACAATAAGGTTGTATGAGAATATTATTTCCAAGTTTAAGAACACTAAGGGTTGGTCGAAACAGATTCACTACACGATTAGAGTCAAGAAAGGTTGTCCCTTTTCCCTTAGCCTTTTTGGCATATACATTGACAAATTAGAAGATTGTCTGGAAGAAGCAGGTTGTGTCGTCCCTAATATCATTAGTATAGTCATCAATATTCTTCTTTATTTCGATGATATTGTTCTTATGGTGAGGAGTCCCCGCAATCGTGAAAACCAACTAATAATCCTCAAGGATTTTTGTTCCAATCCAATAATACTAACAAGAATAAGGTTGTGATCATTAAATCCAATAACATCACTTATGATACCTTCGTACATGACAACAACCACTTGGAGGAAGTGACTTCATACACATATATTGGAATCGATATTAACCACATGATCAACTAGAATCATAGCATTGAGAAAAGGATTATTGGGGGATGGGAAGCTTATTATGGTCTTGAAAGCAATTGTAAATCAGTTGATCTTTGGATATGGGATAAGAGGAAACTCCTCTTTTAGACTCTTGTTACACCTATTATTATTTATGGATGTGAAGTATGGGGATGTAGTATCCCTCGTGAATCCTTGAGAAAGATAGAGCAAATACAAAATAATTTTATAACCTACTATCTCAAAATTAAAGGAAATGCACCCTATCCCATCCTCCTCTTAGATCCAATCCTTTCCCCCATTGAGAGCATGACTATGAGTATATACCTAGTGTATAAGAACAAGTTAAACAAAATGGACGATAAGAGGATTCCTAAAATTGCTTCAAAATCTAGTCGTAACCACCATCTACTCAAGTGAGGATGGCATAAATATGCCCAATCTTGGCTAAGCTATTGGGGAGTCATGGAAGACACCATTTTACAGAATAATAATACTATTAAAATTATCATCAATTCAAAATTTAAGGAGAAAATGTGGTGTGATAAAGAGTTAGAGGAAAAAATAAAATTAAGGTATTATAAGGATGTAATAAACCCTAATATATAACATCAAAAGTATCTCTCTATTTTGAAATTGTAAAGAAAAAATAAACATTGCTAATATAAGAACAAATTCTCACAAGCTCCATAGTGAAACTGGGCATTGGTCAATTCCTAAAATGACATAGAATGAAAGAGTGTGTCAACTTTGTGACACTGAGAAGGTTGAAGATGAAAAACACTTTCTTATAGATTGTCCAGCCTATACCCACATTAGATCTCAATTTCAAAATATTTGTCAGAGTACCAACCTTCCTAACCTTTTAACTCAACAAAACTATGGTGATGTTGGAAAGCTTCTCTTAATTCTTTTCAAGCACATAAACAAAATTTTAAATAATTGCATGTAATCCCTTATCCTCTTAAGGTCTGATAGACCAATTTGGTATCAATGGACGTTAATCATCACCATCGTGATCATATATATATATACAATTTAATAATACTATAAATAGAGTTGGTTTTAATTTATAATACAATTTAATAACATTATAAATAAATTTGGTTTTAATTTATAATGCAATTTAATAATATCATAAATAGAGTTATTTTTAATTTATAATGAGTAAGGTTGTAAGTATAAAGGATAATTATGTAAATGAAATTTCCCCATACTCACATATATTTGATAGGTTAAATATATATAGATATGCATAATTTAATAATATATTATAAGTAAATTTAGTTTTTACTTATAATGAGTACAAACATGAGGAATATAGATATACATTATAATTATACAAATGAAATTTTATATTATGTATGTTTCACCCAACAAAATATGTTCCTCCATTAAATTTGAATGTCTATAATATAATAAAATATAATATATATTTATATATAGGCGTTGGCTAGCATTTCTACGAAATGGATTTTTTCACTGGAATCCGGCGATATAAATTTACACAAATCACTATTTTTTGTTGTTCAAAATCCATTTATGGATGTAGAAATGGATTCAACATGCTGAAAAACTCCCACGACACTCAAATTTTATAGAAATAATCACTTAAATATACAAATCCAACAATTTCTAGCCGGATTTCGAGAAAATATCCCCGGAAAAAATCTTCATTTCTTAGAATCTTTAGCCTACGGATATATATATATATATATATATATATATATATATTATTTTTAGTATTATTTCATTCTTTATATTGAGAGGCAATTTTTGTAATTGAGGTGGATGAGATACAGCATGTTTCTACATATCATGTAGGTAAAAAAATATTTTATATATAAAGTATACAATTTACTTATATAATATATATATATATATATATATATATATATAAGCTAGAATTTTGTATTACCTTTGAAAGTAAATAATTACAACAAAAATCTATGATATTGGTGCCGAGGTTGCCAACAAAAAAACCCAGCCTGTGACATCCCGCTCCTGCGCGCACTTTTGATGTGAATTATTCTTTAAGGACACTTGCGTGAAAGTGATCTAGTTCATTATATGAGTGATTGTTTCTCTTATGGATTCTGATGATGATATTATGATTTATGATGTTATGTTATGTTATTATGTATAGATAGGTGATATTGATTGGTTTCTCCTGAGTGTGCAGGACTCTTGATAGGTTGATGATGCCAACGACATCGATGGACCTCCTTGGATTCCAGATCGAGTCAGGGAGTGGAGTGTTTATGGTTTACGTATTTTTGTTATTGCATATGTGACATATGACTGATATAATATGATGTTGTTTATGGATCGCTGACATTTTTGTTGATGGATGTAGTTTGACGATAGCTTGCTAATTATACTCACATTTGGAGTAGAGGGGTCATGCACGACAACCAGATTTATTGAGGGAGAGGTGTGATAGCCACCCTGCCACAACCTACTAGCACTCCCACTGTGGCTTGAACTGTATGTTAACAATTACCTAGTTCGAGGGATCCACGATGTCGTGAGGGAAGACTATGACAGTTGCTCACAATGATTCTAAGGGTTATGCAATAAGGTTGGGTCCTTATTCCTTAGAGGCCCTTAGTCTCCCATAAGGTCACCTGACAGAGTATTGACTTCAGGGGTTTGACATCTACCAAAATAAGTCAAAAGGCGAGTGGGACCCTTGGAGCACGTAGTGTGTCTTGAAGGGCACGTCGCACAAATAAAACAGGAATGCAGCTGAGTGGTACCCTTGGATCACGTAGTGCATCTTGAAGGGAATGTTGCAATTTTAACTCTAGTAAGTTAATAAACCTAGTGCCTAGAAAAGTATGCCTCCTTAGGTCCTAGTTAGCCTTAAAATGAATGATGGTATGAGTAAAGTTTTATAACTATTTTTTCCCTTAAAAACTATCGCCAAGCCTAATCAATTTAAAACCTAGGTCTAAGTAGAACTTGTGAACAAAAATAAAACTTTATGGACATTTAACAAGGAGGGGGTAAAGAAAATTCAAACATTAATAATTAAAGTAAAATTTTAATGAAGGATTAAATTATTAAAAAGGTGAATTGTTGTTTATGTCTAAACTTTCTAATTTTGAACTTAGATAAAAAGGGGAACTAAAGAAAAGGGGAAACTTAAAGAAAAAGGGGAATGTCTAACATAGTAGGGAATCTAGTCTTTGGAACCTTCTAATTGTGAACTCAACTATGTTTTAAGAAAGGCGTCACTCATTTAGGAAATGTAAGGGAATAAAGGGACACCGAGGAGCGTTTTTAGGAACTCTTTTAGGTGAGTTAGGGAAATAGGCAAAATTGAATTAATTAATTAATTAATTTCTGGTGCAACTAAGGGATCGGGTGACATATGTACAAGGGAGGTTTATCCTAATTAAATTTAATAAAAAAATCTAATGAGGTTTTGGCAACTAATCACTAAGAAAAATCTATAAAAATTATGGGAGAGGAGGAGTATGAAACGACTGGTAGGCGTAAGGTTACGCTGCCGATATTTTTCTTGACTAATTTTTCTTGTGGGAGTTGGGATACCCAGCTCGATTATAGAGTGGTAGCTTGACCTTGCAAGGCAAGCTGGGAGCTATCTTTTCCATATTTTTGTGCGTGGCCCCTTTGCGGCGTGGGGGGATTATGGGGAAGAAGAGTAACCCTAGCGTTGGTTGGGAGGTATCGGTGAGGTCTTAGCAGTTAGCAAGCAGGAGCTAGACAGAGCGCAAGAACAAGACAACCACTTTGGGTTCTGCGCCTTCGGTTATGATACTTCTATTTGTGTTAAATTTATGTTTTATTTTGCGTTCAATATTGTCAAAAAAATTGTGAAATTCGGTGTTAAATTTCTGTTATATTTTGTGTTTAATCTCATCGAAAAATCTGTGAATTTTGGTGTTTAATTTCTCTTTAAATTCCACAATTCCCAAGATGGGTGTATATAGAAGAAACATGTTTAGACTGAAAATTCTCCCCTAAATCCAAAAAACCTTTAAATAATCCTTTGTGCCCCCCCCCCCCTTT
>ML789188.1:81433-99318 GCA_009831015.1 Picea engelmannii
AAAACAGAGTGGCAAATATATCAAAGAACTCAGGTCATATGGAGGAGGAGAATACAACTCCAGAGAATTTGCAAATTTCTGCAAATCACAAGGCATTATCATGCAAACAACAACCAGGTATACTCCACAACAGAATGGAGTGGATGAAAGGAAACATCAGACAATAATGAATATGGAAAGAACACTTCTTAAAGAGAAACACTTGTCAAATACTTTTTGGGCTGAAGTAGTAGCATGCTCAGTTTATCTCCTGAATAGATCTCCAACCACAAGTCTAAAGATGAAAGTTCCTCAAGAAGCATGGAGTGGGACAAAGATCAATGTAGCGCATCTAAGGACATTTGGATGCATAGCATACGCTCACATACCTTCCGAATTAAGGAAGAAATTGGATGACAGAAGTGAGAAATGTACTTTCACTGGATATAGCGAAACATATAAAGCTTACCGACTTTACAATCCAATCACCAAGAAACTAATTCTCAGCAGAGATGTAAGATTTCTGGAAAATCAATTCTGGAATGATTCAGAAAATCAGCAGATGGACTGTCAAAATCCATTGCTGCCAAGATCTGAAAACGCAGAAAATTTAGAACAACCAGTACCTCAAACGATTCTTCCACGACTGCAGGTACAAAGGCAACCTGAAAATTCTCAGGATAACTCAACTTCCAATAGAGAATCATTCTCTAAACCACAAAATCAGAGAACTTGAAGTTTGATAGAAATCCATCAGCAATTGGATGACTTTGAGCAACACAACCTTTTTACTTTAATGTCATGCCAACCTACATCCTTTAAGGAAGCAGCTAAGGAGACACATTGTGTTCAAGCCATGAACCAAGAAATTGACTCCATTGAGAAGAACAAGACATGGGATCTTGTTGATTTGCCAAGTCACAAGAAGAGTATTGGTGTCAAGTGGGTTTACAAAACTAAACTCAATGAAAAAGGGAAGATTGAAAAACACAAGGCAACACTTGTTGCCAAAGGATTCTCACAACAACCTGGTACTGATTATGGTGAAACTTTTGCTCCAGTAGCAAGATTAGACACCGTCAGAACTCTATTGGCCATAGAAACACAACACAAATGGCAAGTTTACCAAATGGATGTCAAGTCAACATTCTTGAATGGTTTTTTAGAAGAAGAAGTTTATGTCGATCAGCCACCTAGATTTGAAGTCCAAGATCATCCATTCAAAGTATATCGGTTGAAGAAAGCCTTGTATGGCTTAAAGCAAGCTCCAAGATCTTGGTACAGCAGAATTGACACTTATCTGATCAAAAGTGGTTTCAGTAGAAGTCAAAATGAGCCAACTCTTTACACCAAAATAGATCAGCACGGTAAAATTTTAATTGTATGTTTATATGTTGATGACATGATCTACGCAGGAAATCTTGAGTTAACAAATTTTATACATGCCATGCAATCTAAGTTTGAGATGACAGATCTTGGCATAATGAAATATTTTTTAGGGATTGAGGTTCATCAATCAGCCAAACGCATTTTTGTCTGTCAGCAAAAGTATGCAGCAGACATCCTGAAAAGATTTCACCTGGAAGAATGCAATCCAACAGAAACCCCCATACTACTAGGCACAAAATTGAGCAAGAATGATGAAGGTCCTACAGTGGACTCTACCCTGTACAAAAGTTTAGTAGGCAGTTTTTTGTATCTTGTAGCAACTAGTCCTGACATTATGTATGCCGCCAACCTTGTTTCCAGATTCATGGAATCACAAAAATATTCTCATTGGAAAATGGAAAAACGAATTTTGAGATATGTAGCAGGAACTCTCAATTTCGGCTTATGGTACACTAAATCTGATAGTAATCAACTCTCTGGTTACATAGACAGTGATTTTGCAGGCAACCTAGATGGCAGGAAAAGCACATCTGGACATGTTTTTCAACTGGGCATGAACCTGATTTCATGGGCATCAAAGAAGCAACCAATTGTATCAATATCTTCTACAGAGGCAGAGTATGTCACTGCTACCTCAGCTTCCTATCAAGCAGTGTGCCTGAGACGAATATTGAAAGATATGTCACACACAGAAAAGGATCCAACTCCTATTTTCTGTGACAATAATTCAACCATTGCTTTATCCAAAAATCATGTGTTTCATAAGAAAATCGAACACATTGACACTCGTTTTCATTTCATACGCGAGCTAGTCAATAATGGTGATATTACACTACAATTTTGTGGTTCTCGAGATCAACTTGTTGATATCTTTACAAAGCCACTAGGAAAGTCAGTTTTTGATTTTCAGAGACAACACTTAGGCATAATTAGTGCTGATGTTTGTAACTGTTGATTTTAAGAGGGAGTGTTAAATATATTGTAACCTCAACAGTCTGACAGTACACTGCCAGCTGTACTTTCTATTCTTGTTTAGCTTGAGCCTATTTAGCTCAGCCATCTTGCATTGTACTTATCTTCTCTTCTTCATACATTCCAATATACTGTTCTATTCTTTTCTCTCTTCATTTCTCTTTGATTCACAATTTATCATTGTGTCGGGTGCATACTTTGAAGATCTCTGTGATGGCCCACAGATTCCGCGAATATTCTAAGTAAAGTAAACCCCCGCGACTCCAATTAACTTCTCTGCATCGATCTGTCTTGCAGAAAACCTTGGGGCATCGAATCCCAATGTTTATCCCCATTAAATACTCATTTAATTCCTTAATTATTCCCTGCAACCAAGGCTTAAGGCTTAGTGTTTTACCCTATATCTCCCTTTTATATTGGTTATCATAAAATTTGTTTAATATTTTGTTTAAACTTGTAAGTTGGATTTATGAATTTGTGTTCTCAATAATATCGGTGTTGTGTAGTTTATCTTAGCCCTTATCAATGTATTCCTAAATGTAATTCTATAATAACAATGAATTCTTATTAATAATTAGTTACTCAATAACGTTATAATGGCCTATCATTGAATAGGACCGGTTTATTGAATAATGTTATTATGATAATAATTGTTGAAATGATTGATTATTCAAGTATTCATTTATTAATGGGCATAATTGTCATATGATAGGTGTAGTCTTTACATGTATGTTTATTAAATTTTTTATTGATTAATTGATAGTTGATTTATGCGCCCAGTATCTTAATATGTCTCGCCTGTCATTTAGGCTTAGGTACTCATGAATAAATTCAAGGAACCCCAACATGGAATTCTCTTACCGATGGATATATGTGAAAGAATGATAAAATAAGTAATTACATCTACTTGCGTGCCTCGATTAATGTTGAGGGATGACCACCTAAGAATTAGATGACCGTGCACTATGATTAATGTTGATGTACGGTGAGATGTGTTAATAAATTTTTTTTGCATCCACTAAATTGATGCGTGATTGGTGGAGTAGATAGACCTTGTTGCACGCGATGAAAATAATGTAATGTATGATGGTTTAATACTATAGACTTCTTGTGTGCAATGAGAATATATGCTAATTGCATAGGTCGTTGATTAAGTGGTTAAGGTTAGGTTTTTGGTGATGGCATTTGTGTCAATTAATTGGATCCATGTTATTGTATATGGAATCTTGACGAGATGTTCTAGATGGCTATCCACGTGTTTTAATAGATGTGTAATGAAAAAGAATTTGTCACCCCTTGGATGTTTAATGTTGATATATGGATAAATTAGAATTTTGATATCTCGTGCCCCTTTTTAAAAATGAATCACTTAACCTTGCGCCATTTGAAAATATGAAGTTATGATTGATTAAGCATTATATCCTCTTACACCTTTAATTGATGTTGATCACTCTTGCATCATGATTAGGTGGCTATTTAATCTTACGTCTTGAATTTATGTTGATACACAACGGATTTAGTGACTAGTTTCTCTTGTGCCTTGGATTTAATTTATGTTTGATGCATTATGTAGATGTCTTACTCTTTGGCAATGAGTATTTTATGTTGATGAACAATGGATTTAGAGGTTGAATGCTCATGTGCCTAGAAGTTAAGCAAATGTTTGTTGCTTCTAAAAATTTAAATACGTAGATGATTGCACCTCGACTTATGTCATTTCCAGATGGATTAAGTATTTAAGTTATCTTGCGCTAGGGAATATGATGTTGTTAAGTAATTAGATTACCTTGCAACGTGGAATTTTGATGATGTGTAAGGGATTAATTATTTAGATTTAATTGCCCCAGGGAATCATGTTGATGTGTAATGTCTTATTATCTAGATTTATTTCACCTTGGAATAATATTAATGTATTGAAAGATGGTTTTAGATAATAATTATTGCCACATTAAAATTTAAGGTAAGGAATGGTGGATTAAGATTTTAGACTTCACGTGCCTTGGATTTGCTATGATTAATAGTTAGATTTTTGGCGCACATTAATTATTGATAAGGCATGTATAATTAAGTGATTAAGATTAAACATGTGCATTGAATGTTGTATGGTATAATGTTTAGATTTTAATTTTCTTGCGCACAATGAAAATTTAAGGTAATGACTGATTGTTGGGATTTTTCTTCTAGCACGCAATGAAGGGTCAATGTATTGAATGGGTATTGGTTATTTACTTCTTTCACCAATTAAATTAGTGTAACAAATGATTTCGTCAATGTGTGTTTGTCATTCATGGCTATGATGTGTCGGCCTTAGCTTCATGAATGTTGCTAATGCGTTATTGTTGTTCATTCAGATAATGCACTTTTGTCAATGATGTCGCTATTAAATTGTGACTTATTTTTCCTATCGCAGCTTTAAAATAAAAAAAAATCATTCCCTGTTTGTACGTCGCTTTGTGGTCGTAACGGCGGGGGCCATTGCATATGGTATCAAAGTAGGTTCAACCCTATGACTGTGGATAGCCATGCCTTCCACTGAATTAATCCATTTATTTATACTCATTGCTAATTGAATTATTAAGCTATCCTTGTGGTAATACCAGTTAGGGGACATCGTAGAAATTCGCGACATGGTGCCAGGGGAGGAGGCACGATGCCTTCAGTGGCACCCACACTAGAGGGGTCCAACCCCCAAGGAGAAGAACAAGCCTTGAGGATGAGCAGATTTCTAGATGGGATGCATTGGGTCTGACAAGGTCCTTCCAGGGAAATGTCAGAGGCCTTGACTAAATGACTGTGATGAAATAAGGCTAGGGAACCTGTACCCCTGAGGGTCCACAATGTACCCCAGCCAATAATGGTAGATTTCAAAAAAAATGCGGGAGGGTTAAGTTCCCAAGTCCATGAGTGACATGGTCACCTCAACCATCAAGGCATGGATGGAGAGAAAGGCGATGTGCTTTGCGCTTAGCGATTTCGACCTCTAGCATGAAGGTCCACATAGGTGGTCTTCAGCTAAAGGGGAGCACTCTTCTATGGAGGAAAATGCTCCTACCTCAGCTAAACATGGTCATCAAAGATGTGTTAGGGGAATGGTTCGAGGAATGGTTCCAAGAGAAGTAATTGTCAGAGGAATTCATTAAGCGCTAGCTCAATGAGTTCATCTCCTTACAATAGGGTGGTCGTATGGTGCCAGATTATGAGATTGGATTTATGGAGCTAATTCCGCATGCCCCACATATGAAAATGAAGAAGTTGGGGATCAACAAGTTCATGACTAACCTTAAATCCATATTTCATGCGAAGGTGAGGATCTAATGCCTCGGACTTTGCACGATGCAGTCTAGTAGGCGTCTTAGATAAGGAAGATTTGATCGTGGTAAATAATCGTCAGGTCGAGCACCAATCCACTATGATTGAGGCATTAGGTGTCATTGGAAAACAAAATTTAGTATTTGTTAGACCCCAGTGCTATGGAGAGCTCTAATTATAGTACCGCACTGAAGGTATTTGGGTAAGGGAATTCGACAAGATGAGTTTATATTCATCGATGTGGCTTCAGGTACCAACCAGATGGTTGGAGGAAGGGGTATGAACTGTCACATTAACCTAGGGACTGGTGTGAATCAAATGATGCGATACTCAACGCTAAGATGAGGTGGTTGAGTTGGACTGACAGTGAAGGACAAAGAAGTGTGATTAGGAAGAAAACGGGGATTATCCACGAGGTTCATTTCTTACCTACAACTACGAGAGCATGCACAAGGATGCAAGTTATATACATACTTACCATCGAACGTCAAGGGCATGGAGGAAGGATTAGAAGACCTTATGGTAGTATGGGAGTTTGTGGACATGATTCCCAGAATAATTACCAGGTGTGTCGCACGAAGCCAAGATGGAATTTCCCATCGACCTAAAACCTAGAACTGAACCAATGGAAAGAAATTCTTATCGGATATCGACCCCTAAGTTATGTAACATCCATCTCTTGCACGCACTGAGAAAACTTATTCTTTGAGGACACTTGCTTGCAAGTGATCCATATTATTATACTATTGGGCATTTGATTATGATTATGAGACATTATGGATTGATGACATGTTATTGTGTTGTATTGACATAAACAGGTGCTATTGACTCGGTTTTCCTGAGTGTGCAGGATTTTGGACCTCAAGGATGTAGAGGCATCGATGAAACCCCTTGGACTCCTGACCGAGTCAGGGACTTGGCAATTAGGTTTGATTGTTGTATACATGACATTTGTGCATCTGATTAGATGATATGATTATGGATTTAATTTTTGACATGATTCATTGATGATGCAGGCTGACAATATCTTGCCGACTAGACTCACATGTGGAGTATAGGGGTCACACATGACTACCATAGACGTTGAGGGAGAGGTGTGGACAGTACCCTTGCCATAGCCTACTAGCACTCTCGCCGTGGCTCGAGCTGTAGTTTAGCGACTACCTAGTTCGAGAAGACCCACGATGTCGTGAGAGATGACTGCGACAGTCACTCACAATGATTCTATGGGGTGCGCAATAAGGCAGGGGCCTTATTCCTTAGAGGCCCTTAGTCTCCCATAAGATCACCTAGCAGATTATTGACTCCAAGGGTTTTTGATGTCTACCATGTCAGTCAAGAGGCGAGTAGCACCCTTGGAGCACAGACTGCATCCTTAAGGGCACATCATGCAAGAAAAATGGAAAGAGGCCAGTGGCACCCTTGGAGCACAAAGTGCATCCTGAAGGGCACGTCGTGCAAGAAAAACAGAATGAGGTGAGTGACACCCTTGGAGCACGAAGTGCGTCCTGAAGGGCACGTCGCGCAAGGGAAACAAAATGAGGCGAGTGGCACCCTTGGAGAACCTAGTGCATCCTTAAGGGCACATCACATTGTTAATTAATAAATGGATAAACCTAGATGGCCTTAAGATGAATAACGTGATAAGAAAGATTTAAAGCAATTTCCCTAATAAAATGTCGCCCAACCTAGGAAAATAATGCCTAGGTCTAAGTTATACTTGTGATAACTTTTTTTTATCTATTTATAAAAATAAATAAATAAAATAATAATGATAATCATCATTAATCATTATACTTGTCAATGTATGAGAAATCCAATTTTAATTTGGCAGCCAATGTATAACCTTGATTAAAACACATTATATATTCTGGTCATTTTTATTTTAGATTGCGAGGTGACTTGTCAAGCTACACACATTCCATTTTCTTTTAATTGATAGCCCATGTATAATTTACATAGTATTTTTACAGCCATGGTAAATTATATTTACTTTATACAACAATTTATTAGCATTTTTGTAGACAGCCTCTTCATGTGAATAGACAGCCTTTAATTTATGTTGACCAGACTTGTCCATTAGTTTTAGTATTGATTAAACTAGACTTGTCAAAAGATTGAAAATTAATGACTAAATTGTAATGTATACTTGACGATTGAATTGTATTTAATGTTATTTAGATTGTAAATTTATGACCAAATTGTAATTTAGACTTGTTGAAATTGATTGTATTTAATGTGAAATTAGATTGTAAATTAAAGACTAACTTATAATTTAGACTTGCTAAATTTATATTGGTAATCAATGTTAAAACGAATTGTAATTATTGACTAGTTTAGACTTGAGGAATGGTGGGGTTGCTCGTGAAGTTGTGTTTTATCTTGCGCTTCCATAGAATGATCGCATCTCGTGTCTTGTTGATCGATTGCTTGGGATGTGGGCATAGTATCCTTATCAGTTGTTACGGCTCCTATAGCGTTGTTTTTTTTTATTCCTTGGTCCCGTTAGGTTATGTTGTAGCACCAGGGTTATTTTCATTCCTATCACCTGGGAATGGCATGATTCCTGATGAGGGGATCATTGTGCACCCTATTTGATAGGGGCGATTGATAACTTGGCTAGGGTCTGTAATTCCCATAGTGGGTTTTGTTGAACTTGTAAGTTCGTTGATGGTGCTTGGGTTGCAACGCCTTCATGACTTTGGATGTGCACCATCGAGGTTATAGTTACCTGGTCATCGAGGCTATTCTTTCGGGATGGGGGTCTTGTCCCTTAGCTTGTAGGCGAGGTCATGTTGCGTCGGGCGGGTAGTCGTTTCTCCTTGTTGTTTTACGCATGTTTCACCCAATTTCCCTTGTGCCAGTTCGTGGAGTCATAGTAGTTTTTTTCCTGATCGATGTGTGTGTGTTCTTCTTCTAGGCTTGGTTAACTGTGTCGTTCTTTCTTTCTTTCCAAAAAATTAAAAAAAATAAATATTGCACCTTGCTTCGCTTGTAGTCGTAATGATTTGGACATTACATATGGTATCAGAGCAAGGTTCAACTCGCGGCTTGGGAACACTCTGTCTTTCGTTGATATGATATTTGATTATAATGTTGCTAATTAAGTTGACTTGTATTTGTGCAGGTAATCATGGTTAGAGGATGTTGTAGAGGCAGACGGTGGGGTGCTAGGTTAGGAGGCGCGACGCCTCCAACAACATTCATGCCTGAGGGGTCTAACCCCCAGGGATACGAATATGTTTTCGGACAGGACCAGATAGCGATGGGTGATGTGGTTGGGTTGATGAGATCTTTTCAGCGCATGTCTAAGGCACTGATCAGCCGTTTGGACAGAGATGAGGCCAGGGCACCGGCACCCCCTGACGGTCCACTACGCACTTCGGTTGGTACTGGTAGCATTCACCTTGAACTCAAGAAGGTCAAATTTCCTGAGTTCTTTGGTGCCCAGGATGACGCATCTTCCGAGGCATGGTTGGAGAATATGGCGATGTGATTTTCACTTCATGACTATACCTCCAACATGAAGGTCCGCATGGTGGTCTTTCAACTGAAGGGGAGCGCTCTTCTATGGTGGAAGGCGCTCCTGCCACAACTGAACATGGTCGTCAAAGATGTTTCATGGGAACTGTTCGAGAAACGATTTTGAGAGAGGTACCTATCAGAGGAATTCATTGAGTGTCAACTCAAGGAGTGCAATGCCTTATGACACAGTGGTCGTATGGTACCCGAGGATGAGGCCTATTTTATGGAGTTGCTTCGGTATGATCCACATATTAATACTGAGATACTTAAGGTCAATAAGTTTGTGTTCAGCCTTAATGGCAACATACGTGCAAAGGTTAGGATTCTAATGCCTCAAAACTTGCATGATGTTGTCTAGAAGGCCCTCATAGCAAAGGAGGAGCTTGTTAGCGGGGGTCAAAGTAAGACTCCAGTGAGACTGACACGGCATGTGTCATCTGGTGCGCAGCAACATCAGACACCAACCAGACATACGCTTGGATATCGTGGCTTTCAGAGAGGGTCCACTTTCACTACACCTCGGCGACCGACGCCTCAGTAGTAGACACCTTATCGGGGACCATAACATCAACAATAGCATCGACTGTAGTAATAGAAATTTAGGCCTCTTCAGCAGAACAAACTAGGATTCCAGGACGGTGGGCCATCATCTTCTACTTCGGGTACCGGGAGTACTAGATCGAATAAGGGGTGTTGGACATGTGGGGAGCCACACTACTAGCGCGACTTCCCAGTGGAGAAGACTAGATCATCTGGATCAGCCCGACCCACTACCGTGGGAGATTTGGGCAAGGCCCATCGAATTCATGCAACAGTGAATAACCACCAAGCAGACCAAACCCTTAGCATTTTGATAGATCACAGTGCTACCGAGAGTTTCATTTCTAGTGCAGCGCTAAAAAGGATTAAGGTAAAGGCATTCGAACAAGATGAGTTTAGCTTTGTAGATATGGCTTCGGAAGCCAAACAGAAGGTTGGAGGGAAGGTTACAGACTGTATCCTTAGCTTGGGAGAGTTTGTCACAAGGACCAACCTGTACGTCACGATCTTAGGATCTTATGACGTCGTGATTAGTATGGACTAGTTGGAATCGTATGAGGCGATACTCAACTTTAAGATGAAATGGTTGATATTGGTTGATGATGAGGGACAGAGGCACGTGATTGTAGGTAGGAACTAGGAAGTTTCCCTGAGGTTCATCTCTTCCTTGCAGCCACGGAAGAGAATACGCAAGGGGTGTAATCTTTATGCGATCCTTGCATTAAACAAAAATGGAGTAGCAGAAGGTCTAGAACACCTTCTGGTGGTGAGAGAGTTTGTAGACATCTTTCCTTAGGAGTTACCTGGAATTCCGCTAGAGAGGGAATTGGAGTTTTCCATAGACCTGAAATCAGGGAGTGAACCGATAGCAAGAACCCCTTATCGGATGTCGATCCTAGAGTTAGAAGAGTTGAGAATGCAACTAAAGGAGTTGTTGGAGCTGGGACTTATACATCCGAGTGTGGCACCATGAGGTGCGCATGTTATTTTCATATGAAGGAAGGATGGGTCATGGAGACTCTGCATTGACTACCATCAATTGAACAAGGAAACGATCAAGAATCAATATCTGTTTCCCAAGATTGATGATCTATTCAATCAGATGAAGGGTGCGACAGTGTTTTCAAAGATCAATTTGCGATCAGGGTATCACCAGTTACGGATCAAGGAGGATGATGTCCCTAAGACAACCTTTAAGACAAGGTTTGGACATCACAAGTTTATTGTTTTACTGTTTGGACTGACAAACACCCCTGGGGTATTTATGAGATTGATGAACGAAGTGTTCCGTGACTACTTGGAAAATTTCATCCAAGTGTTCATTGACGATATTTTGATTTACTCTCGGACGACGGAGGAGCATGACGAGCACTTGCGATTGGTACTACAGTGTTTGTGAGAGCATAAATTGTATGGGAAGTTTTCCAAATGCTCATTTTATCAATCGAGGATTCACTACTTAGGGCATGTCATCTCTAGCGAAGGTATCATCGTGGATCCAACAAAGGTCGAGGCTATTATGGAATGGCCTGCGTCGATGAATGCCTTGGAATTTTATAGCTTCATGGGTTTAGCAAGATACTATCAATGGTTCGTTGAGGGATTTTAGAAGATAGAAAATCCTATCACGGAATTGCAGAAGAATAACAAGAAGTTTTTTTCGACTGAGAAATGCGCAGAAGTATTTCAGAGGCTCAAGGAGGTGTTGACAATGACACCAATACTAAAGGTCCCTGACATGGATGTAGACTTCTTGATATGCATTAACGAATCTAAGGTAGGCTTAGGCGGAGTCTTGATGCAATATTTTCAAGTGATCATTTAAATCTCAAGGAAACTGAGAAGGCATGAGGAGAACTATGCTACGCATGATTCAGAGTTGTTAGCCATTTTATATGCCTTGAAGTTTTGGAGACACTACCTTGAGGGCAGACCTTAAACCCTTATTCTTCTAGAAAGGAATGAAGGTAGACATAGTCAACTATGTGGTCATATTTATAGATTGTTAGCAGGTAAAGGCCGAGCATAGACATCCAATAGGAGTACTGCAGCCACAGGCTATTTTGGAATCGAAATGGTAGGTTATTCCAATGGATTTTATTGTGGGATCTCCACTAACGGCAAGGAGACACGACTTGATTTTCATAGTAGTCGATACTCTGACGAAGAGTGCTCCTTTTATTCCTATGCGTATGATGTATGAGACACCTTACATACGTAGAGTTTTGATCAGTGAGATTGTGAGGCTACATGGTGTGCCTAAGAGGATTATATTCGATCGAGGATTGGTGTTTACTGGACGATTTTGGACTATTTTCCAAGAGGCCTTGGGAACCCAACTTAACTTTAGTACCATGTATCACTCGAAGAATGACGGGTAGACCGAACAAATGAACCAGACCTTGGAGGACATGTTGCGCATGTACGTGATGGACCAAAAAAAGCATTGGGAAGAATTCTTTCCACTAGTGGAATTCGATTATAACAACAGTTACAAAAGCACCATTAAGATGTCGCCTTTAAAGTTTCTTTATCGACAATTGTTTCAGATTCCTTTGAGTTGGGATCATCTTGAGGATAGGGTCCTGGTGGGACCAGAAGTGATCCAAGAAATGGAAGAGAAATTGCAAACAATAAGACAAAGGATTAAACAAGCACAGGATCGACAGAAGAGTTATGTTGATGCACATCGTGTCGACCATAGTTACAAGTTTGGCGATCGAGTATTCTTGTGGGTAAAACTGAATAAGACTTCAATCAAGTTAGGAAAGGGAGTTAAAATCTCTCCTAGGTTCATGGGACCTTTCGATATTGTGGAGAGGAAGGGGCCTGTGGCCTATTGACTAGCCTTGCCTGAATCTTTGAGATGTATGCACGATGTTTTTAACGTATCTATTTTGAGACATTATATTAGTGATACTACACATGTTATTTACATGAGTTCCTTCTAGGTATCAGATGAGGGGGTTCTCATGGCTGAGTCGATCCGCATCCTAGATCATTGCATTCAACAACTACAACGTCAAACAGTAGATCAGGTCAAGGTCCAATGGGACAACTATAGTCCATACTCAGCGACCTGAGAGGACGCATATGATATGCGCCAACAGTTTCCATTTTTGTTTGATATATAGACTTATGATACTGTGATACACATTATTTCGACACTTATATACTATGAAACTTCAGGACGAAGTTTATACCAAGAGGGGGTGTATGTAAGATCCCGCTCTTGCATGCACTGAGGGAACTTATTCTTTGAGGACACTTTCTTGCAAGTTATCTAGATTATTATACTATTGGGCATTTGATTATGATTATGAGGCATTATGGATCGATGACATGTTATTTTGTTGTATTGACATAGACATGTTCTATTGACTTGGTTTTCCTGAGTCTGTAGGATTTTGGACCTCGAGGATGCAAAGGCATCGATGAAACCCCTTGGACTCTGGACCGAGACAGGGAGTGGACAATTGGGGTTTGACTGCTGTATATATGAGGTTTGTGCATATGATTAGATGATATGATTATGGATATTATTTCTGACATGATTCGTTGATGATGCAGGCTGACGATAACTTGCCGACCAGAATCACATGTGGAGTATAGGGGTCACACATGACTACCAGAGATTTTTAGGGAGAGGTGTGGACAACAAACCTGCCACAACCTACTAGCACTCCCTTCATGGATCAAACTATAGGTTAAAGACTACCCACAATGCCCCGAGGGCTGACTGTGATAGTCACTCACGATGATTCTAAGGGGGACACAATAAGGCAGAGGCCTTATTCCTTAGAGGCCATTAGTCTCCCACAAGATCACCTGGTGGAGTATTGACTCCAAGGGTTTTTTATGTCTACCAAGTCAGTCAAGAGGCGAGTGACACCCTTGGAGCACAGAGTGTGTCCTAAAGGGCACATCGCGCAAGAAAAATGGAAAGAGGTGAGTGGCACCCTTGGAAAACAAAGTGTATCCTAAAGTGCACGTCGTGCAAGAAAAACATAAGGAGGTGAGTGGCACCCTTGGAGCACATAGTCATCCAATTACATAATACCAATTACATGTGGTCATCCAGGGTTAGAGTTTTGGATTTTACTTATGTTAAAAAGGCCTGTGGAGCCTCATTGTAACAACCATATTCTTTCGAATGTGAGTAGCCATCACATCTCCTCTCAGACATAAGCTGCCACCATTCTAGCGAGTCTTTCACTCTGTAATTTTACAGTCTTTGTACATTTTCACCCATTAATAGAAATTGTGTATTATTGTATCTGTGTGTTTATGGTTTCATCTCTAACACATTTTTTCTATATGATTATATATCCTATATATCTCTGTATATTTTTTTGTTATATCTCCCCTCTCATTTCGTACCGAAAATAATTTGGATCAGTTGAATCAGAGCAGGCTACTCTTGATAATTTTTCACTGCATGTCCCCGATGAGGTCCGAGTATAGAAAGTAGGGTCTCAAGCTTGTCCCTCTTAAGGAAAATTGCTCTCGCACTCCCAAGAAACCCTCCATGGCGGAAGAAAAGAAAAAAAACGGAGCAAAAGATTCTATTAATCTATTGTTTAATCAAGCTCTCACGCGAGAGACGGACGAAATGATGGAGAATTTTTCTCACATCCTTCAATGCCTAGCGATAACAATAGGATCGTATTCATCAAGCATCCACTTTTGATGCACCTCGCCTTTCAAGTTAAAGTTAATTTTCATATTCCCATATTTGAAGGTCAGATAGATGCTAATGCCCTAGACAAATGGTTAAATATGCTAGACGGTTATTTCTCTATTCACCATTTTTATGACATGGAAAATATTACCTTCGCACTCCTTAAGGCTTCCTCCCATGTAAATTTTTTTTAGGAAACTTATTGGGAGAAAATTTCCACAAAGGAGTCCAGAATATATGAGTCAAATCCTAGTTGGTATTTTTTTGTGGATGCGGTCAAGGAACAATATTACCATGTTGGCAACTATGAAGATCGGTACATGAGATGGAACACACTGCATTAAGAGAGGGGCCAAGCGGTGTCGAAGTTCACTAATACCTTCCATACCTTGCACATCAAGTTGGGCATCAAAGAATTTGAGATACATTTGGTTCTGAAATACTGTGGGGCTCTACACAGATACATCCAAACTGAAATGGATTTTTTGGATATCTCATCACTCAGTGTTCCGTATCGATATGTTGTTAAAATAGAGAATAAATTTAGGCACTAGAACAAATGGGAGTTCATATGCACAAATACGCAACAACCAAAGTATGATAAAGAAGGCCCTAATGAGTAGCTTCCTGAAAACCAGTCTTAGACATAGGAAAAGAAGGGTCATGGGAAGACGAAGAAGGACATTGGAAAAGGGTGTGATTTCCACAAAATCCCCTGGAAAAACAATGATGAATGTCTCTCAAAACAATCAATGGTGGTCGAGATCAAAGAGAAGGAGCCAAACCCTGATTCAGAACATGATTATGAAAATATTGGTTAAAGATAGATCGTCGACGCAAACCCCACCACTATTGTCACGACCGAAACAATTCAACCAGAAGAACCAACAAATCCTGAAGAGGGGGAGTGGGTTTTTCTTTTCAATATTTGGGTGAAGGGGACCCCACTGCATTTTATTGTTGATAGTGGAAGTTAGAAGAACCTCATCTCAGTAGAGGTCATCAAAAAATTATGATTTTCGACAACAACACACCCTCAACCATACAACATCAGGTGGCTTCACTAGGGATGAGATCTTCATGTCATCCAACAATGTTGATTTTCTTACGACATCCAACCCTTCAAGGATGAGGTATTATGTGATGTTTCCCCATTAGATGTTTGTGATGTTCTCTTGGGCCAACCATATATGTGGAACTTCCATGGTGTTGATGAGTCTTGACCCCATAGTGTCATTGTTACTTTTGGGGGTCAGCTCTACAGAATAACAGAGGTAGTTCCAACTACTGCCCCACCTAAAGAATGTCGCAAGGTAGTATCTCATACTACAAAATTCAGCTTCTTCACAATCTGTTCAAAAGGTCAACAAATGGATACTGCAACCACTACAACCTCGGACCAAGAACCTTCTATCCAACAAAAGTAGGTTGACAAGATTGCAGGAAAGCACAAAAATTCCTTCTTCACACATTCATCTCAAGTGGCTTGACTGGTTGAACAGATTCAACCCCACCAACAATAGGTTCGTGACAACCTTCCACAAACTGAGTAATGCGACGTCTTCAGCAAGGTAAGCAACTCAACAAGATTTAGATTTAGCAAATGGTTCCCTCCCTCCCCTGGGAAATCAACACAATGAAGACCATTTCTTCCTAAGGTGGGAGGATTTATCGAGGTGGATATTGGTGGCCACCCACCTATTCCACGGGCTCAAAATATTTTTTTGTCCATGTTGGCATTTTTTGGTAGTTTTTTGGGTTCCAAAGTTTCGGGGCCATTTTGAGGCCCTAAACGATGTTTTTAGGGGATTTGGGGCCCAGATGACTAGCCAAGACACTGGCATGGGCTAGTAAAAAGTATTTATTCTTGATTATACCTTTCCAACTGTGTATTGAGCGCCCCAAACGAAGATCATATGCAAAAGTTACACCCCTAGGAAGTTGACGTATCAACTACCCCCATCGAGGCCCGTATACCTTTTGGATTTTCATCTTCCGAGGTTAGGGTTTTGGATTTTACTTATGTTAAAAGGTCCTTTGGAGCCCCATTGTAACAATCATATTCTTATGAATGCGATTAGCTGTCACATCTCTTCTCAAAGATAAGTTGCCACCATTCTAGCGAGTCCTTCACTCTGCAATTTTACATTCTTTGTACATTTTCACTCATTAATAAAAATTGTCTATTATTGTATCTTTGTGTTGATGGTTGCATATATGATACATTTATGTTATATTATTAGATATATGAGATATCTCTGTATATTTCTTTTTTATATCTCTGCTCTCATTTCGTGCCAAAAATAATCTAGATCAATGTGGATCTACATACAACATTTACATGAATGTCAAGAGAAGACTAGGAAAAGTTGGATCAAAAGGAAAAGAGAATAATCCGATTGTGTCTCTGAAATTAAGTATCACTGAATGTGTCAGGGAAGTTACAACCAAGGCATTATGTTATAAGTTAAGGGATTTGTATCACTCTAAGTCCTTGGTAAACATTTGTTTCCTACGGAAGAAGTTATACAACCAGAAGATGAAAGATGGAGACTCGGGGACAAAGCATCTAAATTCCTTCACTAATGTGGTAAGTTAGTTATTTTCTATTGATATTAATATTTGTGATGAAGATAAGTGTATAATTTTATCTTCATCCTTACCATACTCATGGGATATTTTGGTTGTAGACATTGGAAGTGATGAAACTACTTTAAGCTTAGATGATGTGGTGTCATCCTTGTTGTCAGAGTAGATGAGGTGGAAAAACTCCTACAGTCTCTGGATAAAAGAGTATGTTGTGGCATCAAAGACAAGGGAATATAATAAATATGGGTCATCGAGTACTACATGGTAAAAGCATGCTTGAAGGTATTTCAAATTTCTCTCTATATTGTTATTTATGTGAACATTTTTCATTTGTGAAGCATAATTGTGTAAGATTATCCTCTGGTCCTATGAGGGAAGTGAGGATATTATATTTGGTTCATAGTGATTTGTTTGGCCCTGTGTCGAGTCCACCATTGGGTAAATCTATTTATTGTGTCTAATTTATAGATGATTTCTCGAGGAATACATGGATTTATTTCCTTAGAAATAAATCTGCAATATTTGACAAATTTAAAGAGTTTAAGTCTCTTGTGGAAAATTAGTCATAGAAAAAAATTAAGGTGTTGATCACAGATAATGGTGGATAATTTTGTGGGAATGAATTTGAGGAATTCAGTAAGTAGATGAGGTGGAAAAACTCCTACAGTCTCTGGAGAAAAGAGCATGTTGTGGCATCAAAGACTGGGGCATATCAAAAAGATGGGTCATCGAGTACTACATGGTAAAGACATGATTGAATATATTTCAAATTTCTCTCTGTATTTTTTATTATGTGAACATTTTTCATATGTGAAGAATAATTGGGTAAGATTATCCTCTAGTCCTATGAGGGAAGAGAGGATATTATAGTTGGTTCATAGTGATGTGTTTGGACCTATGT
>ML789188.1:141640-161110 GCA_009831015.1 Picea engelmannii
CTTTCTCCTCCAAGTCAATGAAAGACTCTTTATCTCCCTTCATGTGGAAGGAAGCGCCACTATCCAAATACCACACTGATCCCGATGCACTTGAAGCCATGCATGCGATCAAAGAGAAGTCAAGCTCAAATTATGAGACAAGAGCCTCACTAGTTGCAGCTCCAACAATCGTCTTGTTCTTCTTCTTCTACCGATAGTTAGTAGTGAGATGCCCACATTCGTGATAGTGAAAACACTTCACTTTGGACAAACCCAACTTCTTGACTTTAGACTCGGAATTTGATTGGAATTTCTTCCCTTTCCCTTTCCTTGCCTTGGCAGTCAAAGCACAATCCTCTTCATCATCATGCTTTGATGAAGATCTATCTCTAGTGTTCCTCCTAAACTCCTCTTGCACCAGATCCGACCATAGTCATTCCCAATCCGGTAATTTTTCCCTTCCATTGACAGATTCTTGATAACTGTGCCAACTCTTAGGAAGCCCTAGGAGTGCCAAGCTCACCAAATCATTAGCAACGACTGTTATTCCCACACTTCCAAGCTCATCTTGACATTGGACAAACTTTGTGAGATATTTTGGAATGGTGTCTCCTTTCTCCATCTTAATCTTCCTGAGTTTATCTTTGAACGCAAATTTCCTATGGTCGCTACTGTTTTGGAACAGATCTGTCAAAACCTTCCACATTGCATATGCTGTGGTTTTCCCATGGAGACTTGAGACAATGTGGTCTCGTACTCCCTCCAACAGAATCCTCCTCGCCTTCGCCACTTTATTTTTCCATGCATCAAGATTTGCAGTGTCTGTCGCATCTGGCTTAGGAACATCTGCGTCAATGTAACCCTTCAAGCCATTGTCTTCGAGCACTGCCTCCATCTTGTCCTTCCAAGTAATGTAGTTAGAGCTTCCCTCGAGTCCATACTCCAACCTCAAGCCATTGAAAGACATTTCGATCTTGAATCAAGTGTCGCACCAAGAAAATCTTGCAAATTTGAATGTTATCTAACCCAAAACTCAACCACTTCACTTTCCTCTTTCTCTGGGAGGTTCGCACCCCACCTGAGAGAAACCTGAGGGAAGTTCACACCCTACCTGTGTATAGCCTGCGAAATTGCCTATCAAGTTCACACCCTGCTAGTGTATTTACCTACGAGAATGCTCAAGAAGTTCACACCCTGCTCCACTGTTAGGGTGAGGGAAGTTCGCACCCTACTAGTGTATTTGCCTGCGAGAATGCCAATGAAGTTCGCACCCTTCCTTTGTCTAGGGTGCGAGAATTACTGTTCTTGAAAACACCGGAAGTTTTCAGTACTATATCTCACACCAGGCTAGAGGCGGGACCTATGAGAATGAAATTATGTTCGCACCTCACTTCCGTGACTCCGTGGCCTCCGTGGCTCTGATACCATGTAGAAATTTCGATACAAATTAGTGTATTCCTGCGATTCTCCTGATCTAACAAGTTCCTCTATTGTTAAATACAGAATCTCTTCTACTATTATTATTGTGGAAGCAATTAAACCACGATCACAACCACAATGCACAAAGTGAAATATCAATAACACACAACACATTAGTTTTACCGGGAAAGCGTAAAGCTAAAAACCCCACTATCATATATTATGTATATCAAGAATCATGAAACAATATCATACAAAACTCTAATCCAAGAGCTCTCAGTACAATACAATCGTCTCACACTGTCATACACAAATTAGCAAATACATGCGCCAATTCCTGTGTCCAGACAACCTGCCTCCTCTGCACAAACTCTGAAATCTGAATTCTCACAATAAATCGAATGAATTCAATTGCCTCGTTTGTGAATTCTCATAATCATATTCACTGCATGTGTGAACAAATCACAACTGATAGCCAAACTGTCCCTTTCACCTGTTATCTCAACTGGTGTCCATTGGAACTAACATGCATGTAGTTACCCATGGCGAATCTTCAGTTGCATGCAAGTTAACTGATTGTGAATTAATGAATAGTTAATTCACTGAACTCGCACTAATACAACTAAGCTTAACTCACTTAACTAGACTTGTAATTCTGTTACAATTCCAAATCACTCAGTTATGAATAAGATAATAGATTAATATTTATTGTCTAATTTAATTAAGGGAAAACTAAATTAGACACATGTTTCTTGTTGACTTTTCAACATAGTATTGACCAAGAAATATGGAAAGAATGATATTCATGATGTTTATTATCTACCTGGTCTTAGACATAGTCTAATGAGTGTAGGCCAATTGCATGAACATGATTATATATTCATTTTTGAAGGTTTGGTTGTGGCATCATTGATATGGTAATTTACCATTTAGTAGTCTCAATCTTTTACAAAAGAAGTCTATGGTCAAAGGTTTTATCATTATAAATGAACATAAAATATTTTGTGAGAGTTTCATTCTTTCCAAACACCAAAGGGATAGTTTTTGTGATGCTTCCTACAAAGAAAAATAACACCTCACGTTGGTGCATACAGACGTTTGTGGTCCAATGAAAACTGAGTCAATAGGAGGAAGTTTTTATTTTCTAACATTCATTGATGATTTTAGAAAAAAAGCATGGGTGTATTTTCTCAAGCACAAATCAGAGACATTTGAAAAATTCATAGAATTTAAATCTTTGACGAAGAAACAAAGTTGGAAGTACATCAAAGTACTCAGATCCGATCAAGGAGGTGAGTGCAAATCCAAATAAGTTACAACATATTGCATGTATAAGCATGGGATCAAGAGATAGTTTACCACAAGATACACTCCAGAATAGAATGGAGCAGTTGAAAGGAATAATCAAACAATAATGAATATGGCCAGAAGTGTGTTGAAGGATAAGAATTGTTCAAATGAGTACTTGGGTGAAGCAGTGACATGCTCAATTTATATTTTGAATTTGTCACCAACCAATAGTGTGAAATATCAAGTCCCTCAAGAAGCCTGGACTGGTATGAAATCTAGTGTTTCTCATTTTAAAGTTTGTGGTTTTGTAGTTTATGCTCATGTTCGTGAAGAGTTGAGGAGAAAGCTTGATGATATAAGTGAAAAATGTATATTTGTTGGATATATTGAGTAGTCTAATGCATATAGGTTGTATAATCTTGTTACTATGAAGTTTATAGTAAGAAGAGATGTGAAATTCAAAGAAGTAAATCTTGGGATAACCAAACAAATGATATAATGGTAGATCAAATTCCTTCTATATAGGAATATAAACAGGTGGAGCTACATGACAACAAGCTTTTGCACCAAGACATCCAAGATTACAAGTACAAGGCCAAGGAGAAAAAACATATCACAATTCTTCTTCAATAGGTAATGATTTAGATCCCACTATAGAAAATTTAAGGAACCAAAAAACTAGAATCTTGAGAGAAACTTTTGAGTAGAATGATGACATGGATCAACAAGGAAATTTTTCTTTTCTATCCTATCAACTAGTATACTTTAAAGAAGAATTCAAGGAAGAAAAATGGGTTCATGCAATGATCAAAGAAAATGAAGCAATTGAAAGAAACAACACATGGGATCTTGTATATATTCCTACAAGTAAAAACAACATTGGAGTTAAATTGGTCTATAAGACAAAATTCAATGAGAAAGGAAAAGTAGAGAAACACAAGGAAAGACTTGTAGCAAAAGGGTTTGCTAAACAACCAGATATTGACTATGGAGAAAAATTTTCTTTAGTAGCATGTTTGGATACTGTCAGAGAAGTTTTGGCAGTTGCAGCTAAAAAAAAATAGCCATTCTATCAAATTGATGTTAAATTAGCCTTTCTAAATGGAATTTTGGAGGAAGAAGTTTATGTGGATCAACAACGAGGATTTAAAATTAGAGGTAAAGAGTAAAAAGTGTAGATATTGAAGAAAGCACTGTACAATTTGAAGAAAGATCCAAGAGCTTGGTATAGTCACATTGATTCATATTTGATCAACAATGGGTTCAATAGGAGCAGCAATGTACCCACTCTTTATACCAAAAGAGACCAGAAAGGTAATATTTTGATAGTTTGTCTCTATGTTGATGACACGATTTATAAATGAAATTTGTTGTTGAATGATTTCTTAAAGCAACCATGCAAAGTGAATTTGAAATGACTGATCTTGGTCTTACGAAGTATTTTCTCGGAATTGAAGTCTGTCAATATGAAAAATGACTTTTTATTTCTCAACAAAAATATGCCACACGTATTTTGAAAAGGTTCAAAATGAACAAATGCAAGCCAACAGATACACCAATTGCAATAGGCACCCAACTAAGAAAACAAGATGAAGGAACAAAAATTGATTATACTCTGTATAAGAGGCTTGCAGTAAGCCTCATGTATATTATAGCTACCCAACGAGATATCATGTATGCAGTGAGCTTAATTTCGAGATTTATGGAAAATCCCAAAATATTTCATTGGAGAGTTGGGAAAAGAATTTTGAGGTATATTACAGGTACAACAAATTATGGAATTTGGTATTCCAATTCATAAAATGATTCACTTGTTGGATATATAGATAGCGATTTTGCAAGTAGTGTTGATGATAGGAAAAGTACTTCACGGTATGCATTTTTGTTGGGTACATGTTTAATTTCATGGGCTTCTAAGAAACACCTCATCGTCACAATTTCTTCAGCATAAGCAGAGTATGCGGCAACAACATTAGCATCATGTCATGCAGTTTGGTTGAGAAGGATCCTTAGTTATCTTAAACATGAAGAAAAGAAGCCAACTCCTATATTTTGTGACAATAGTTCAACAATTGCATTATCTAAGAATCATGTGTTTCACTACAAGAGTAAACACATTGACACTCGTTATCATTTCATTCGCGAGCTTGTCAATGATGGTAGCATTATGTTGCATTTTTGTGGTTCGTAAGAATAATTAGTAGATATATTCACCAAGCCATTGTGAAGAAGTACTTTTGAATTTCAAAGACAAGACTTATGCATTGTTTGTGCTAATTTTTGTAATGGTCGAAATTAAGGGGGGAGTGTTGAATGGAGTAATTTCTCCCACTTGTTTGACCAAGTAGATGGATGGTAGGAATCATAAATGCACTTAGATCATATAGGTGAATTTTCATTTATTAGGTAGGTGAAGGATGGAGTATTCTAGAGAAATATCTAGTCTCATGTATTTTGAATTTAATTTTTCATATGAATGTGGAGAAGAGTTGAACAACTCCATTGTTATTGTGTGTGTATGCTTGCCTCTTCTTGAACTTGAACAACCATAACTTAAATGAGAAATGTACGATACATGGTCGTGGAGGCTATCTAAATGAATCAATCGAGGCCAAGAAGCTCAAGCTCCATCACTGCCAAATTTAGTTGTTTCCATGAATATTGTAACGTTTCTCCTTGAAGATTCCTTTCTATGAAAGCTCATGAAATAGACTGTTTAATGGACACCATTTCTGAAAAATGGCCGACAATGGCATCGTAATCTACTCTTTATAACTTCAATTTTTCATCTTTTATCACATCTCTTAATTCCTCACATGCATTCTAAGTTGTATGCTCTCCTTCAACTCAGTTTAACAAAAAATATTTTTCTCTTATTAGGATTGATTCTAGAGCAACGTATAGTTGACCTTGCAATTCAATAGGATTATTACCATCAATGGTCAATTCTTTTGAATGAAGGTATGGGTGTAAATTCTATTCAATGAATAATTGTATGGATAAACACTTCTAAACATGTCAAAGAACTACTACTGTGGTGATACTTAGAAAGTAAGGGTTGAAATTTGGTCCAAGCTAAGATCAGATTAATGCATATATACTCTTAGAGTGGAAAATATCTCCTTAAATAGCCATTCTATGACTCCCCATCTCATCTAATAGATATATAAATGTACATATTCAAGTAGCACATAGAAATAGAAATGTGGTACAAATGACTCTAAGCATGGTCCTTTTAGATGTTGTTTATTGTTGAAATATGTATATAAGTGACTAAATTTGGGTTTCTGTTTACGTATGATTTTTCTTTTCACCGTAATAATTGAAAAATTGTGTTTATTTTTTTAATTATTGAATTATAATACTAATTAATATTTTTGAGGAATGGGATAAAATTCAATGCCCATCTCTTCCAAAACAGGATCAAAGCTCCCTAGAGACATGATGTTATCAAAATACAAAATAGGAGCTGAGGATGAGGTGCGTCCATTGCAATGTGCAGATACTTCATTTCAAACCAAACCGCTAACACTAAAAATTACACATATTTATCATCATCATAAAATTTATAATTGTCATTAGATCACTAGTACTTCTAGGTATAAACATAAGGATCATAGTTAAAGATCATATTTCAACTTACTCCCTCCATAGGATCCTCAAAATACAAAGTTACAAGTGAATCCTCTGCTCACAATTTTCTTTTCAGATCTATAATCAATGTTGCATAATTGGCCAAAGCCTATGTGGAACTGAGGAAGCCTAGGGTAATTGAATTACTATGCGCATATTTCTAGGTTTTAAATGGCATTGAATCACCATAAAGGAGGTGATGAAAAGAAAAATTGGGAAACCATATCAATATCAACGCAATTACATGAAATCACAATTCTCAAATTCATATTCTTATTTTCTCAAATTAGGTGGCCTCCACATGTTTAAGTCATAAGGAAATCGCCCATGTACCTCGATGAAAACAAGCAATTCCTTAAAATGTGGGTCCATGTTGAACATGAAGCATGTGTTTTGTGTAAGCCATTCAATAAGATATTTCTTTCCTATATACACATATATCAGATATTTGGTGGATGCTCCACCCTAGTGGTCTAAATTAATAATGTATTTATTGGGAGTAATGCTTCTATGAGCATTAGAATAATGCTTACTTTAGAGATTGGCTTTAGATTTGTTGGAGATTGTTGAGAGATTATCCCAACCACTATATCCATGTTAGGAATCAATTAGATCTGAGAGCAACTATATAAATGTGATGTAGCTAAGTTGTAATGAGTAATAGAATAGTACTTTCTATGTGCATTTTGTATTATATGGTTGCTCTCCCAAATTCCATTTTGGTATCAGAGCTAGTTGTTCTGGCTTAATTCCCTCACAGGATGACCAAGAAAATGTGAGAGAAAAGAAATCTAATTATATGTAAATATATAAGAAGTAGAGTGTATGTTGTGAGTGCATTTATGTGTTGAATAATTTGTTGCACGAATGTTTGCTTGAGTGTGTAGATTTTCTGTGTGTATTCAATGATGGTGATGCCGCGCCCATACATCGATCAACTAATTGGAGAGACCTGATGTGTGGAACAAAGAGAGGCATTTCTTGTGTGTTTGGACAACAAGTACAACACATCCTGTCATGTTGAGAAGCTATCATTTGCAGAATTGACATTGGAGTTGTGCAAACAATTATGCATCATCCTGTGAGAGAGGGAGTCACAACGTTGTGGTTGTCAACTTGAAGGATCTGCTCGAATGGATGGCCATGGTGATAAAATCTAGGTCGAAAGGAACTAGGTGTTGGGAGAATTTATGCTATGAATGTTGTTGCACGTGGTTTGAATGTTAAAGATATAAAATGTGTCATTAACTATGACTTTCCTGGCTCAATAGAAGATTTCATATTCTTATTCACCTTTTACCACATTGAAGGTGTAAGAATGCGTCAAAAGAGAAAACCAAATTTATATTAATTAATTAATATGGGAAGTTATATTAATTAATTAATTATATTAATTGTTGTGTAAGAATTCTATTTGTAAAATTTTCTACTTTAGAATCAATTATTGAACAGAGTAACATATCTTAGGCTAGTAGTTCTTGAAGTACTTCGGTGCCATGTAAGAACATATTCAGTAGTTGAGTATGTTTACATGTTTGTTAAAAGCTAGAGATTCTTGTTGTACTTAGGTGCTTCAAGATGCTCAATTACAGGTTATCCTTGTGTATATTGTTGTAGATGTGTTTGAAGAAGGTAAATTGTATGATTGACTACTGGAAATATCCACTAATTAGATCATTATCCTATATAACTGTCGAAATTTTCTCTTCGGGGGAATTTCACAGATGGTGGTGTATCCATAGGATAATTCGATATCGATATTGTCCTTCAGGAGGTCGAGAAGTGTCAATTCTATAAATTCATCAATCATGGTCAGAAGCATTGTTGTCTTAAATGAGTTGAAATGGAAGCTTGAAGTTGTGGAGAAGAAAGAGCGTATACCAAAATATTTCAAAGTGGATGGGAGTGATGATGAAGACCATATGAAGACAAATATCTATGTTGAAATTTGAGTATTGTAATTATGATATAATATTTGTAATGTAAGCATTAAGGGAGGGTATTGGAAGTAATGCTTCCATGAGTGTTAGAATAATGCTTACTTTAGAGATTGGTTTCATATTTGTTGGATATTGTTGAGATATTATCTCAACCACTATCTCCATGTTAGGAATCAATTAGATCTAAGAGCAACTATATAGATGTAGCTAAGTTGTAATTGGTAATAGAATACTACTTTATGTGTGCATTTTGTATGATATCGCTGCTCTCCCAAATTCCATTTGTATTTTTGTTGAATCCTCTCATAATTCTCGAGGAAGAAGTTATATTGGTGGAGAATTTGTGAAGCATAAAACCTCTTATTAAGATCTACATATTGAGTTATTACATTTTTAGTGTTATATTAGTAGGTCAGTTAGAACCTTTCATTGTACTCTTTCATTAAAATTGTACCTTTTGTCTCTCAGACACATACACATACTAAGGTGTTGGTGTTGGCCCTTGACCAATTTTTGAAGAATACTTGGTCATATTTGACCACTTTTGGGACTGCGACAACTTGCCAAGGAAGGAGCACAATGCAAAGCAGAAAGTAAGTAAGAAAGACCTATTTTTGTGTCCATTTTAGGGTTTTCGGTTGATGTAATGGGAAAGGGATGTCCGCTCATGGGTTTACCCATGCTTAGGCCCATTTTGTAATATATAAATAGGCAATGTAAATAGAGGAGAATATATAGTAATGTAGACATCTATGTGATGTATAACTAAAAGCTTAGTGCTAGTAACTAGATCTATGTGATCGAATGTATCTTAGAGTTCTCTGTGCAAGAGATCAGAAAGCTAAGTGCAAGTTGTTGTAGTCTTATGCTCAAGAGAAAGGAAGAAGGATCCAACGAGCTGTGTAGATCTTATGTCCTGTGCGAAGTAAGGGTCATTGAAGCTCTGTGTTGTAACTGCTTGACCGAGATAATATAAAGAAGATTTTGTGGATGTAGCCCCAGGGTGGGGGTGAACCACGGTAACTGCGTGTATAGTGCTTTGTGCTTTAATCTAATGTGTTTATCTCTTTCTTGGCTAAGTGCTTGATATGATTAAGTATATCTAGTTATGCTCTTTGTCGATGATATATGAATGATATATAAGATGCTTAGTGCTTGATCTATTGAATCTAACCTATATTTTTGTGGCTAAGTACTGAATCATCTTTAGTATATGTATTCACTGCGATGCATTGTGCTTTCTGAGAAGTGTATTAATGAATGTATGTTAAGGAATAATTGATGCTAAGTGCATTGTAAGAAAGATAATCACAGATCTATGTCCCAACTAAGGTTGCAAACACCTGAGTCTTGCAACCACCCCTGCCTCTACCTCGGGTGAGACTTCATTTTCTTCGCAGGTGTTGTCGAAAGGGCCGATAGTTCGGGTTTTGTTGGTGCTCTCTTGAGCATTGAACCCTGGGTCAGCCCCTGTGCCAACAAACGGTTTCATTGCTGGGACTTAAACTATGATTGTTGGGAACAAAATAAGAAAAATATTTGTGTGAACTAAGCTCCGTGCATAGATCGGTTTCCCTAGTGCGCAGTACTCTACTTGACCTACAAAGATTTGTGCTGAGAAAAAGAGGTTAGAAGTTAGATCTGTGAAGAAAATAGGTAAGATCGACAAGAAAAAGGTAAGATACGTAAGCTATGTGCTTTGATAAAGGTAGGAATAAGTCAAAAGTTCTTAGAATTGGAAGCTTTGTGCTCTATAGAAGTAAGATAAGTGAAATTTTTTGTTTCTAAAGCATGGATCTAGGTATGTTTGATAGATTCTATCCTAGCTTCAAAACTAGGGCATTAATAGATAAAATAAAGTTTGATATGAATAGATCTAATAAGTATAGTGATAGATATGTTATACCTATCCATCGAAGGAATGTTTGGACTAACAAGTGGATGCAGGATCCTAGAAAGAGTTTTTTGCGGGATAGCCACCATGATCCTGGTGCACAGTATAGAAGGAGTTGGGGAACATCTAAACAAAAGAAAGGATTAACTCTTTGTTAAAGTTGCAAAAGACCATGACATCTAACTAAGGAATTCCCTGGGAGAAGACCTAGTTGCCTCTGTTGTAAGGCTATGGACCATGAAGTATTGGATTTCCCTAGAATGATTGCTAGGCTGGAGAAGATGAAGATGGAGCAAGAAAACCCTGAAGGAGATCAAGAGACCAAGATTATAGCAGAAACCCAGAAAGAATCATAAAATATATTGCTATAGATGAAAGATACCTTGAATGACCACCAACATGTTAGGTTATCAGAGATCTTCAAAGAAATGGAGCAAATCGAAGCAAGAATAGGGGACTTTGACATTTACTGTACTCTTGATGAAGAAACACAAGTGAACATTATGCCAAAAAGAACTTGGGAAGCTATTGGAAATACTGCCATGATCCCTTCCCTAGGAGGAACAAGTTTCTTCAGAGGAAAGCTAGTAAACCTATGTGGAAGGCTCACCCGGATACCTGTGACTATCAATGGAACTTTGAAAGAAGAAGACTTTGAGATCATTAAATTTGTTGAAGATACCACCCCGTTTACCATGCTCATAGGAAAACCTTTGGTTGATAGAGAACAAACCAGATGAAAAGACAAAGAAATTTTTTTGGAAGAGAAGAAGCAAGAGTTAAAAGACTTTATGAACAGAAGGATCACACACTTGATTTAAGAACAAAAGAGAATATCGCAGATACTTAATATTAGCAACTATGATTTTGAAGCTAAGAGAACACTTGAGGATCCGCAGAAGATCGATTTACCTATTTTTTATACAGAATAAGTATTATCAAGGAACCCTAGGAAAGACTTTCAATAACGCGAAGTAACTAAGACCATAGAAGATAAACATCTGAATGGTAAAAGAACTATTGAGACGAAGCTCACTGGGAAGAAGGCTAGGAAGTTAAGAAAGAAAAGGGCTAATATTGTACGATTACAAGAGGTTCTAGAGGATGCTTCATAGCAAGAAGGATTGCAGAATTGGAGCTTCATCGAGATATCAGAACAATGACATAGAGTACTTCGCCATGACAAAGAAATATAGCCATTGGAACTGATATACCCATTCGACCGCTTCTCCGAATAGATCAAAAAGTAGTTATGGGTTACCACTAGACCATTGGATAGCACCATAATGGATATAATGGAGTTAATGAAGGCCTCATGTCCATTGCAAGCAGATCGTTGCTGAGATTGCCTACTTAACCCATCATGTCACACAGAGAGAATACTTTTTTGTAACAAAGAATTTGAGCGCGAACCCCGAGATTCACTTACCCTGAGATCATTGCCTTACTATTCACTATAGTCTCTAAATTCCTTTTGCACCCAAGCCAACTGACCGAAGTTTGTATGTCGGACGAGCTCAGTGATGCTGAGAAAATTGTTGAAGAAGTTCTGATTGATTTAATGACTGAGAGAGTCATGTCAGAATGCGGAATGTCTATAGGTGTACATGCATCTTCCTTGGGTTCACTGCTAGCTTCCCCCTCCACTACTCGAGCAAGAATATCCCGACTTCCTTCAAAAATATGATCTAAGCTTGGAAACAACTTCACTACTGTGAAGATGATCCCAAGCATCTTTCCTAAATATATCCCACCACTAAGAGGAACAGTGAATTGAGACACTGTACCCAGAGACTTAGACTATGCTATAGTCACTGCCTACCTCCCGAAAGGGGTGCGCGTAGTTCATGCTGACCAGGATTAGCTCACCGCACTAAAATTTGTTGATTTTAACCTTGGAGATCGCTAGGTTTACAGTATTCTAACCCCACACAAGTACTTGACTATTACAAAAGGAAATAACCCCAAGATTGTACCACAGCAATGGACCCATAACCTTGCGCATTCAACCCTCCTCAACGTAGTGAAGATTCCACATTTCGAAAGGCATCAGGAAGTAAATGCATGCGTTAGACTGTTGTTGTCCTACTACCACAAAGGATACCTATGGTTGGACTGCCGCATCACTGTGGATCTGATTCTGATCAATCAGATCACTGGGCTAAGCATGCAGGGCCCTGACCCGCAGGACTTTTACCTTGGAAAGACCGCAAATTGCACTCTCACTCAATGATATGGTGATCTGGAGAAATGCACGCAATGTTTCAAGGTAGCCTCCATTGAGAATGCAGTAGTGCACTTTGGTTTCTAGCTGATCGCAGGAAATTTAGTCTGAAAAAAAAGACCTACACAGGTGACCGAATTTGTAGTTGACCTTGCAGGGAAGTGCGCGGAGGGACCACAAATGAACTGGGAAGAATACCTTATAAATCAGTTAGATATTGACTGTAGGAAAGCACAGGACCAAGGGTATGAGTTCCACTTTATTTGGTTTCTCATGCTCATCGCTTTCATCTCTTGGGAACTGCCTGAGGGAGAAACTTTTTCAGAGATCGAACCCTTCGAACCACTGGCCACGAAGTTCTGTACACTGTGGTACTCCAGTGACATGAACAAACAGTGGAAGTCCAATGTCAGCTTCCATGCTTACTACACTCAGTTGAAGAATGCCATTCAGTCTACACCACACATCACACCCAACATGCTTCATAGGTTTATACCTTTGATGAAATTCAATGCAGATCGTCACTTCAACTACATCACAGCGCACACATATGAGAACAAACAACAACTCCAATCATATTACAAGATGATAGAAGATGACTTGGAGGATATTACCAAGTAATGGTCGGTAGACCTCCTTGTTGCAGCAGACCCCGCAGAGATGTCCGACGTAGATAGCCTTGAAGCTATGCCCTATACACCAGGACCGCGCAAGACTAATAAGGATGTGTAAGTTCAAGATATCCACAACACATCCATGAAGACTGCTTCTCTCTCACCTGTGAAGGGAGGAGATGACGAAGAACTAGGGGGCATAGAACTTGAGCAGAACAAAGGCGAGGTTACTATGCCTAGAGACAAGGAAGATCCCTCCAAGAAAAGGAAGATTACTCCACCCAATCCCTCATCCCAAAAGAAATCTAAGGCCACCTGGACCACGCTTAAAACTACCCTTACCTCGGATGATTTTGACTTCTTAATTGCTGCACTGAATGATGTTTCATTAGAGATCGCAGAAAATCAAGAAGCAAAGTAGGAGGAGCAATTCTGCCAGATCAAGGGAGAACTCAAAGAAGTGCAGTAGACACTCTGTCCGAATGAAGTAGTTTCTACGACACCCTTAACAATGGAAAAACCAGGAACAGACGATGAGCCCAATCAATTACGCCAAATCGTCGAGAACATTGAAGCTCTCCTTCGATGAGCTCAAGAAGACATAACACAAGCCACCCAGGCTTTGGCACAAGAACAAAGCACACATGGAGAACAATGGAGGAAGGCAGAATAGGAGCAGCTTGCCTTACAAGCGAAGTGGGAGGAGGAAAAATAACAATTACAAAAGAGCAAGGACCAGTTGCTAGCAGAGCAACTTGAAGTACAAGAAAGAGTTCAAAAAACACTATGCTCTATAACGATCATAGAAGTGAAGATGGAAGATCGTCTCCCACAGTAGGTGACCCAACTGGAAGAAGTAATCTAGTAACTTCAACAGTGCATCATGGATATGGAACTCCGCACCGTGCCAGAGGCACCCCAAGAGATAAGAGATCTAAGAGAGGCCACTGCTCGAACTGCAGTCGACCGATTAAAAACCTTAGCTTCGTAATGTAGGGAGATAAGCACTAGAAGCGCCCATACTTATGAAACCCTCGCAGAGAAATCCATAATTACTGACATTGTAGGCACATCTCCACAAAGCAAAGCAGCATGCAGATATGCTACAAGAGAAGTTGAAGTCCGTGACCCCAGTCAAAAGAATGAAGAAGTTCGAAGAACAATGCACAACCCAACAACAAATACACACACTGCAAACTAAAGTAATGGAAGTCTCTCAACGACTGCAACCACTCCAAGAGAAGGCATGCAAACTGTTCGCCGAACTCAAAATCTAGGGAGATGAACTCGAACAGGGTTTCATCACTACAAAACAATGCCTAGAAGGACCTCTCAATGACATAGTAATCCAGGAATTTACTGAACAAGAGGTTGTCACACTGCAGCAGGTCGAAGCAGGTCGAGCCAAGATCGAGGCATTCAAAGCAGAATTGGTCAGACATGAGTGACTCGGGACGAATCACAAATGAGTGTTGGGGGCATGTTGGCCCTTGACCAAGTTTTGAAGAATACTTGGTCATATTTAACCACTTTTGGGACTGTGACAACTTGCCAAGGAAGGAGCGCAATGCGAAGCGGAAAGTAAGGAAGTAAGACCTATTTTTGGGTCCATTTTAGGGATTTGGTTTGATGTAACAGGAAAGGGATGTCGGCCTGTGGGTTTACCCATGCTTAGGACCATTTTGTAATCTATAAATAGGCAATGTAAATAGAGGAGAATATATAGTAATGTAGACATATTTGTGATGTATAACTGAAATCTTAGTTCTAGTATCTGGATCTGTGTGATCAGATGTATCTTAGAGTGCTCTGTGAAAGAGATCGGAAAGCTACGTGCAACTTGTTGTAGTCTTGTGCTGAAGAGCAAGGAAGAAGGATCTAGCGAGCTGCACAGATCTTTTGTCCTGTGCAAAGTAAGGGTCATTGAAGATCTATGTTGTAACTGCTTGACCAAGATAATATAAAGAATATTTTTGTGGACGTAGCCCCAGGGTGGGGGTGAACCACGGTAACTGTGTGTATAGTGATTTGTTCTTTGATCTAATTTGTTTATCTCTTTCTTGGCTAAGTTCTTGATATGATTAAGTAGATCTAGTTATTCTCTATGTTGATGATATATGAATGATATATAAGATGCTTAGTGCTTGATCTATTGAATCTAACCTATATTTATGTGGTTAAGTATTGAATCATCTTTAGTATAGGTATTCACTATGATGCTATGTGATTTCTGTGAAGTGTATTAATGAATGTATGTTAAGGAATAACTGATGCTAAGTGCATTGTAAGAAACATAATCATAGATCTGTGTCCCAACTAAGGTTGCAGATACATGATTCTTGCAACCACCCCTGCCTCTAACTCCTGTGAGACTTCATCTTCTTTGTAGGTGTTGCCGAAAGGGCCAGTAGTTAGGGTTTTGTTGGTGCTCTCTTGAGAGTTGAACCTTGGGTCTGCCCCTGTGCCAACAGTTGGATCATAACATTATGTCTCATAGTATTTTGTAGAAGAGGAAAAACTAGTGTTTCATTTTGATATTTTGTAGCAAAGGAAAAAATAGTGTTTCATTTCCACTGTAGATAAAAACATAATGAGAATTTTTAGTTGGGGCACACAATTGAACGTCCCCACAATTGAAAGAAATAATATAATAACAAAACAGAGTATTCCATGCATGACAAAATCTACATCCATGGCTCCACTGGTAATTGGAGGAGAAACACAACATAATTTATGGAGATGGAGACACAGATTAATGAAGATATTTTTTTGTTTTCCATCGGACTATGTGTTTTAAATGTTACTTCGAGCTAGCATGGAGGAATCCAACTTTGCTTATTATAGGTAACCATACTCCCTAGAAATTTCACTTGTTCACCTTAAATATCATAGATTCTTGATGTCATCTCAATCCATGCTACTTAGACAATCTATATTCCTATGCTTCCAGACAACATCTATGTAGATTCTTGATCTCATCTCAATCCATGTTACTTAGACAACCTATATTCCTATAGATTTATATGCTTCCACACAATGACTATGACGTGGAGTAGAGAAATAGTGATGAACAAATAATCTATTGACGCATACTCTCTATCATCATTCTCTAACTTAATAACAATGATGAGCACACATTAAATGAAGTATTAATACAAAGTTATACTTCGTAGTTTGTGGTTTTTGCAATGAGATACATGGCAATTTTAAGTTTACTTTTTATTTTTTTTATTAATTTTTTTTAAGAAATGTTACATCCAACCAAATGTATTTAGTCATATAAATATTTTACCAATCATAAAATAACTATTCAAATTTAAATAAATAAAAAATTAATAAAAAATCAACTTACTATTTTTTTTTTGTTTTTTTTTTAAATAACTTTCATCAATTCTGTTTAACCACCTAACCTAACCAATAATTACAATTCAGTTTAACCACCTATCTTACCCAATAACTATCTACATGGTCTTCATGAATGTTTGAGTATTCACCAAGAAAGATGAAAAGAATGATATTCGTGATGTTTATTATGTACATGGTCTTAGACATAATCTAATCAGTGTAGGCTAGATGAATGAACATGCTTATAGATTCATTTTTGAAGGTTTGGTTGCGGCATCATAGATATGGTAATTTACCTTTTAGTAGTCTCAGTATTTTACAGAAGAAGTCTATGGTCAAAGGTTTTCCCATTATAAATGAATAGAAAAACTCTTATGAGAGTTGTATTTTGGCCAAACACTGAAGGGATAGTTTTCTTGATGCTTCCTACAAAGAAAAATAACTCCTCGAGCTAGTGCATACGGACCTTTGTGGTCCAATACAAAATCAATTAATAGGAGGAAGTTTTTATTTTCTAACATTCATTGATGATTTTAGAAAAAAAACATCAGTGTATTTTCTCAAGAACAAATCAGAGACATTTGAAAAATTCAGATAATTTAAATATTTAATAAAGAAACGGAGTGGAAAGTACATCAAAGTACTCAGATCAGATCAAGGAGGTGAGTATGACTCAAAATAATTTACAACATATTCCACGTATAAGTATGGGATCAAGACACAGTTTACCATAAGATACACTCAACAATAGAATGGAGTAGTTTAAAGGAAGAATCAAACAATAATGAATATGGTCAGATGTATATTGAGGGACAAGAATTTTTCAAAATGAATACTTGGGTGAAGCAGTGACATGCTCAATTTATATTTTGAATTTGTCACCAACCAGTAGTGTGACATATCAAGTCCCTCAAGAAGCTTGGACTGGTATGAAATCTAGTGTTTCTCATTTTAAAGTTTTTGGCTATGTAGCTTATGCTTATGTTCCTGAACAGATGAGGAGAAAGCTTGATGATATAAGTGAAAAATGTATATTTTTTGGATATAGTGAGCAATCTAAAGAATATATGTTGTACAATCATGTTACTAAGATGTTGATAGTAAGAAGAGATGTTAAATGACAAGAAGATAAATCTTTGGATAACCAAGCAAATGATATAATGATAGAACATATTCCTTCTATACAGGAAGATAAAATGGTGGAAGCTACAAGACAACAAGCTTCTCCATATAGACTTCCAAGATTGAAAGTACAAAGCCAAGGAGAACAAATAGATCATAATTCTTTTTCTTCTTCAGGTAATGATTTAGATCCCACTATAGAAAATTTTAGGAACTAGAAAACTAGAAGCTTGAGAGAAATTTATGAGGAGAATGATGACATGGATCAACAAGAACATTTTGCTTTGCTATCTTATCAACTAGTATACTTTGAAGAAGAATTCAAGGAAGAAAAATGGGTTAATGAAATGAATGAAGAAATTGAAGCAATTGAATGAAGAAACACATGGGATCTTGTTTATCTTCCTACAAGTAAACCCAACATTGGAGTTAAATGGGTCTATAAGACAAAATTCAATGAGAAAGGAAAAGTAGAGAAGCATAAGGCAAGACTTGTAGTAAAAGAGTTTGCTAAACAACCTGATATTGACTATGGAGAAACATTTTCTCTAGTAGCACATTGGGATATTGTCAGAGTAGTTTTGAAAGTTGCATCTCAAAACAAATGGCTAGTCTATCAAATGGACATTAAATTAGGCTTTCTAATTGGCATTTTGGAGAAGAAGTTTATGTGGATCAACCACTAGGATGTCAAATCATAGGTAAAGAATACAAAGTGTACAGATTGAAGAAACCATTGTATGGTTTGAAGCAAGCTCCAAGAGCTTGGTACAATCACATTGGTTCCTATTTGATCAACAATGGGTTCAACATGAGAAATAATGAACCCACGATTTACATGAAAAGAGACCAAAAATGTAATATTTTAATAGTTTGTCTCTATGTTGATGATATGATTTATAAAGAAAAAATTTTGTTGAATGATTTCAAAGAAACCATGCAAAGTGAATTTGAAATGACTGATCTTGGTATTATGAAGTATTTTCTAGGAATTGAAGTTGAACAATCTGAAAAATGAATTTTTGTTTCTTAGCAAAAAGATGCCACAGATATTTTGAAAAAGGTTCAAAATGAACAAATGCAAGCCAACAGATACACCAATTGCAATAGGTACAAAGCTAACCAAACAATATGAAGGAACAAAAATTGATTATACTCTATATAAGAGGCTTGTATTTAGCCTCATGTATATTACAACTACCTGACCAGATATCATGTATGTAGTGAGCTTAATTTCAAGATTTATGGAAAATCCCAAAATCTTTCATTTGAAAGTTGGAAAAAGAATTTTGAGGTATATTGCAGGCACAACAGATTATGGAATTTGGTATTCCAATTCAAAATATGATTCACTTGTTGGATATATATAGTGATTTTGCAGGCAGTATTGATGATAGGAAAATTACTTCAGGGTATGCATTTCGGTTGGGTACAGGTTTAATTTCATGGGCTTATAAGAAACAACACATCGTCACAATTTCTTCAGCATAAGAAGAGTATGTGGTAGCAACATCAACATCATGTCATGCAGTTTGGTTGATAAGGATCCTTAGTGATCTTGCACACGAAGTGAAGGAGCCAACTCCTATATTTTGTGACAATAGTTCAACAATTGCCTTATCTAACAATCATGTGTTTCACCATAAGAGTAAACACATTGATGCTAGTTATCATTTCATTCATGAGCTTGTCAATGATGGTAGCATTATGCTACAGTTTTTTGGTTCGAAAGAACAATTAGAAGATACCTTCACCGAGCAATTGGGAAGAAATACGTTTTCATTTCAGAGACAACACTTACGCATTGTTTGTGCTAATTTTTGTAATGGTCGAAATTAAGAGGGAATGTTGAATGGATTAATTTATACCACATGTTTTACTAATTAGATGGATGATAGGAATCATAAATGCACTTAGATGAGATAGGTGAATTTGCATTTATTAGGTAGGTGAATGATGGAGTATTCTAGAGAAATATCTAGTCTCATGTATTTTGAATTTAGCATTTCA